>JAAXCT010000905.1:0-292943 GCA_012490785.1 Eragrostis nindensis
ACTCGCATGGACGGTCATCAGGGCGCCCGATCAACTAATCTGACGGCCCGCTGAAAAGAAACACCTCTGACGCCGGTTACTCTTGTAAAACCCTTGGTCCGGATTCCGGGCGTGCGCCGCCGCTTCCGCCGCGCTTCTGCTTCCCCTCACGCCCATGGCGCGGATGACGCTGCCGCCGTCCCCCTCGCCTCTCGTCGCCGTCAAGAGGGATCCCGACGCCGCGGACCACACACCCCGGCGCCTCCCCCCCGCAAGAGGCGCCGCGTGAAAGGCCGGCAACCGGTGACCCCAACCCAGCTTCCCCTGAGCCCCTTCCTAACGCCCCAGACCGTCCCGTCGGGCGCGTCCGTCGAGGGTCCGACGCCGTCGCCCGCCGCCCGCCGCCTCCATCAAGAGCGAGCCAGACGCCGACGCGGGGGCCGATGCGGGGCCCGCGGGAGACGGGACCACGGGACCTCAATCCCTATGCGAGGCCCGCGGCGGCGGAGCCCGCCACCCTCTGGCTCAACCGTCGCCGCCTCGGCAGGACCCTCCACGAGCTCGCGCGGGGCGCACCGGTGGCGCGACGCGACCAGCGTCGTCGCCACGCTCCTCCGCTGCTCCCGAAAGCCTGGCTCTTTCGAGGAGACGCGCAGCATGTTCGTGGTAAGCGGCTAGGCCTTTTGAACCTAAGCGATCTTTTCTTGGTTTGGTGGGTGTTGGGTTTCTGATGTGCGCGAGGTGCTCGATGAAAGGTCGCCATGGAGATCTATAGCGGCTTGCTGAGGACAGCGGCGTGAAGCAGAGCAGCAGAAGCCGCTACTACCTCAGGACGCAGAAGTGTTCGATGTTTGGATGCGGAAGCTATTTGGTGGTTTCCCCTTCCCCGAAAGTAAGTTTCTGAAACGAAAATTGTTATTACCCTAGTTGGTGCTACTATGTTTGAATTGGAAATTGCTATTAGAGATAAGAGTTGTGTGTATCCACATATAAGTATCATTTAGTGACTTGATCAAAATTTTCCCTTTTGGAGGAAAAAATACTCAGTTTTTTGATTCTGCATGACCTGAAAGACCCAAGCGAAAGCACATTTTTATCATAACTTTACATATTATATTGCGCCTGTGCGATGCTATCTGTGAATGCTAATTTCTCGCTCTAGGTTAAACACTACTCCCTACTCAAAGAATGTCTGACGTTAGGACATAGATTGTGGCATCCTCCTTTTCCCACCAGGATCGGAAATCCTTTGTCCTAAACATTCTTGACTGGAAGGAGTATTAGATGAAAATATGATGACGTATTTTCTGCACTTGCTTGACCATATTAATTTATTTGGCAGAAACACTTGGTTAAACTCGAGCTGGCTCTATTTTATCTGTCACAAGGCAACATTGACAATGCATACCATGCAACCAGAACGTACGTCACGTGTACTCTATTTTCTTCTTTTGTTTATACCTCATGGTCTTCTGTAGACCTGTATTTTTTTTCTTCTTCCCACCTGACATATATATCATTCTGTGGTCTGAAAAATTATTTCATGTTTTTTCTCACCTTATCGCTAAGGATGGTCTGCAGACAGAACCGATCCTAAATCTCATTCATGGTTTGATATCATATGATAAATGGTACTCTGGCTTGCCTAAAGACATGCAAGTTGAGGAGTTCGATGTTTATAATGAGTCATGCGCTACTTCGATGGCATCAGATAGCTGCGACCAATCTGATATCCTGGATAGTTCAGATGTTAGCATCGGTGTTCACGATGTTAGCTTGCCTGCTTGCTCTTCAGAAAGTTCAATCAATAATGAGGGCATAGACAGAAAAATGAATAGTAAACCTTCTTTTGTTCATCCTAAAGTGGAAAATGATACACTGAATGAATCAATGATTGACAAAGATTTCCGAAGCATATTTGTCAATGACTCCGATGGTCCTGCATGTGGTAAGCACCGTATCACTATACTTGTTCTTTGCGTGTTATTCTTTTTTTCTTGTTGGGGGGGGGGGGGGGGTGGGGGGGGGGGGGGGGGGGGGGATCACATATTGGGGCTATAGGGCTACTGTAAATAGCAGACTCAAATAATTAAATATTATCCAGCACCTGCCAGAATTTTTCAGTCTGTTAATGGTTCTAGCCCGAATTTTGCTTATGGTACAAATGTGCATGCACATCCACAATGGTTTTCAAGAATTCGTTACCACAAAAATTAATCTTGTTTTATATATGCATCACCTACATTCTAAACTATCATTTCTATTGTACGAGCAATGGAGTAAGGGAGCAATAGATCGCAATATTCTTATTAAATTATGAAGTATCAGTAAATCTGAAATGAATGGATGAGCAATAACAGAACATGGCATATACATTTTCTATAAGCTGAGGATTGCTTCCCTTTGTATGTGCATGGTGGGGATTGAGAACTAGCTTAATAGTTTCTGTGTCCCTTATCTGATTATACCTCAGATCAGCTAATCTCTTTGAACTGAATTACCAATATATGCCTTTATGGATTCCTTTTTTTTTTATAATCCTTTTTTATACCTCAGACCAGCTTCGCATGATTATGTCTGAATTATGTTCTCTTATCCGCCTTTGAAGGATTGGACAAGAGTCTGTTGCCTTTACGGCTGAAGCTTGCTACTGGAACTTCAAATGATTGTTTTGATTCATATTGGAGGTACAAATCAGCACCTAATGCCTTCTATGAAGATGCAGAGAAATGTCTAAGAGTGGCTCTTCATTCAAATCCGCCAGTGATGGCAGCCTTATTGCCACTAATACAGGTATTCGTCAAACGATATCATCGAACCCATACTGTTCACCATGTAATCCTGCAATTCGTTCAAACTGAGACAAACTGGCCCTGCTACCTGAACTAGTCTAGGGCCACAGATTTAGTTTGTTTGATATGTCATTTCCATCTAGTTATCGTATTGTTCCATGCCTCCAGCGGTCCAACCAGCCACTTTTATCTCTTACTTTTCCCAAAAAACTGTTTTGAGAGGTAGTTGCTTGCTTGTTTGTTTTAGTTTAGTCCACATGAACTATATAGATGCATGACCATGCATTTCATTTACTTGTATGCGTTTTGCGTTCACATTTAGTGAATGCTTTTATTTTTCTTCATTTGCTGCTGTTCAGCTTCTCCTGCTTGGTGATAAACTGAAAGTTGCACTTAACGAGCTTGAGATGATCTGCAGCATTTCAAGTACAGCGCTCCCTTTCAGGTAAAACAGTATCTTTTTTGTCTGCGTATTGCAAGTAACCTTTTCTGAATGTATTTTGAAATTATTTTTTTCTTGCTGCAGGTTGAGAGGTAGGCTGCTAGAGTACTTCGACCAAAACCAAGTGTTAACCATTTCTTCTTGCTATGAGGAAGCTTTGAGAAGAGATCCTACGTGTAGCTACTCGATTGAGAAGCTAATCACAATTCATAGAAAAGGTTTGCCTGGAATTACTTTTTCCTTGATTGTTCTACTATTTAGTTACAACATTGATTGAGTAGCTGACAGATTATTCATAAAATTGGGATAAATTCTTGGCTATAATTGGCTCTCTCTTATCATGTATGATTTTCAGACAAGATCCACACTTTTTACTTTCGATTAAATTATGGCTATCTTGCTGTGGCTTCTGGCTATCTCTGATGATGTTGGTTATTTGTTAGTAATTAGTTGGCATGTCATCTCACTAGTTACATCGTCATTCTGTCTTTGCTTCCTCAAAACGTAGCTTATCCGTAGCGTTTAGGGCTTATAATAATCCTAAACCGATTCCCAGGAAGCCATGATCAACCGTTAGTAAGCATGGAGCTCTTTTTGAGGATGCTATCCTCTTGTGAATATTTTGCATATTATAAAAATACTTTAACAGTAAAATATGGTTATGGAAGTTTATTGCATTGCTTCTCTGTAAAATTAAGATATGTTTCTGATTGGAGCCAACTGCATTCAGTGTCCATTTCGGTATTATAGACTAACTTCTGCATTCTCTTTTCCTTTGTTGCTCATCCCAGGATACTATAATACCATCCAACTACTTGAGTCAATAGCTTTACATTTAGATACCTCCAATGGGAAACCTTGCATCTGGGAGGAACTTGTATCATGCTTCCTTCGGCTTTTTTCTGACCAGACTGCTGACTATGAGGATTGTATATCGTGTACTGATGCCCGAGGAGATAAAACATTCAGAGCTTTCAGTAAATCTGCTTCAGTCTTTTTGAACCACTAACAAGAGAATCATGGAAGGTCCGCTGCAGATGGTGGATGCACCATCATTTCAGCCAAAAAGCCTATATGTCTAGTACCTTAACAGGTAGCCTCTTATTTCTCTCAAATTTATATTGCTGTGATAAAAAAATGACATAGTATTTTGCTTCGTGTAGTGAGATTTGGTTTAGACAGTAAATGTTATCAGTATTAACATTGATTAGGTCGTACTTTACTATGGCTACTGGAAAATATACTTTTTGTTTGCTTCGGGGACCTTATTTTCATGGAAGTGATGAGTTTCTGTATGCAGAATACCAGAGCCTACAGTTTAGTGTCGGATTACTCGTACACCAGTGTCAACTATTTTTTTTTTGTCATGTGAAAAGGATGTCAGCTTAAAAAGATGTGGACTAAAACTTTTAAACTGTCCATGATACATGGATACTTAACTCACCATAACCTGCACCCATACTATGGGCAGATCTACTTCAACTAATAATCTAGGGACAATGGCGATTGCGCTTTATTTCTGCGTCGCAAACTGCTGATAATAAAATCTGTGCAGTGGTACAGTGCTTATTTTAAGAAGTAGGGCGACAGTGTGGTGCGAGTTCATGGGTTCTTTCTAGGGTTATGCTTAGTAGCGCATGCTATCTTACACATCATTATGTGATGATTGTGATCTCAGCTGGAACAATTTGTGTTTTTACAGGTGATTGTAAGCTCCTGGCTGCTAAGGCAGCTTGCGCTTCTCATATGTTTGGGCCGGAATTCCCATATGTCAAAGCGGTTGGGAGCTATCTTTCCAAGCAAGATGCTCCTGATGAAGTCGGTTTTGTAGCCAGAAATATGCAGAATTCTATCAAGCTATTACAGACTCTCGAAAAACTAACATCTGATTTAGTCTGTCATTTTTATTTTCATTTTTTCCATGTAATGTCGTTGTTGTTTGTGTAATCTTGATAGTACGGTCGCTTTTGTAGCATCAGTATCCGTGTCACCAATGCAGTGTAGATTGATACTTTTGGTGCTGACTCACGCCAGGTTGTGGATGTATCAGTGCAGAAAAAGGGGAAATCTGAAACATAAAAACTCAAGATTACTCATTCCTACTAGCTCGCTTTTCTTGCAAGTGAACAAAGGTTCTGAGGTTATCTTGAAGTCACAAGAAAAATACTAATTACCAGTGCTTATAGAAATTGAGACTTATTATGCAACTAGCAACGTTTATATAAGAAAGTGATGTGTGCCTAATGCTTAGAAATATGTAACTTCGAGATAACCAAATAACGCATGTGAAATAATTAGGATGCGAAATAGCGGCATCGTCCAATTCCGGACGTCTAGTTTCTTCGGTGCAGCTAGTGTTTACCATGGTTAAAGATAGCAACAAGATACTACTCATCTAGTGTAAAATTTTTACAGTGCCTGTGCAAATTTTCTACTAAGCTCATCGAAGAAATATACCAGCAGATCAAAGGTTTCTCCCGCTAACTATGATCCATGCCTCTCACTAGTCATTACAAGCCCACGAATCCGGCGGCCATTGCCACACCCCATAGTCTGCCCAAACTCTGTCGATTTACCCACCAAACGGATTGTCTAGTTCGCGGCCTCCTCCAACCCAGCCATGTTGTTGACTCCGCAGCCGGGGCATGTGTACCGCCGCTGCAACTCCTCTGCAAGAGAAGTGCGCACCTTATCCATTCGGCTGACCGCGTGCTCCAGGTTAAGGAAAGTCAAGGCAGAAGCATGGAGAAATGAGAAATAAGCTACTCCTACGTTGAAACAGCTCGAGCAAAAGTACAGGATATCCACCGAGCTCTGCACCTGCTTCATGTCTCCCATAAAAGCCTCCATAAGAGCTCTCTTTGCCTGAACATCGGCCAACTCCTGACGAACCTGCAAATAACGCAACAACGATACTCAGTTTTGTCAACCAATCTCGACTGCGCATGGTCAGAGAGAACGTTTTGTAACAAATGACAGAGAGAATAACTAAAGATGATGTAGACTGAAATTGATCAACAACAGCGCAAAAACATTGAGCTGGAAAAGTCAAAACACACATTACATTTTTTTTTTAACTTTTTCGAAGATGGTATGCAGAAGTTATCCGGTAAATTTTTATGTGACGCGCACATCATCTAGCTGCATGTCAGCCCACCCCCCTTGACATTGTATCCCCTCTAGTGTTTATCATGCTAAAATGACTCTGCAAACTCAAAGTACATCTTGACACTTCGCAAGGACTTATCTACCGATGCATGAACCAGCCAGAAACAAGATTTTGCTTCCTGTTTCTCAAATGCAACTTGGGGTCCTCATTTTCTTGATTCGTAGAACAACAGAAACATTTTAATATGCATTTGGCAGCACTTGGACATTTGGCTAAAGAACACCTTTCTGGTGCATTCAATGTTATCCGTTGTCCCGAATCCGTGAAGTGAAGTAAAATACATGGCATGCCAGATCTCAGTCAAATATTATGTGATTCATATGCTTGATGAGCTTTTCTTCTGTGGTGGTCTCATGAATAGGTTTTTAAAATATGGCGTATAAATCTGATGCAGTATGTTGTGCAAGAACAAAGACGCACCTTATCATGATCAAGCAGATCATTTTTGTACTCTCCTTCCATGAGTTGCACCTCAGCTTCAAATGCGCTCACCTTGTCAGTCAAATCATTCAAAATACTGTCTGAATCCACAGTTTTATGCTTGTCTGCGAGATGTTGACCTGCCAATGTGAACATCCAGATAGTTCTAAGACTAAAAGCGACAACAGTATATTAATTGCAAGATACTCGAAAGAATGAAATGGGGCAGTATAATTCAAAAGCTCATGATTTCAATTCATTGGACAATGGAAGGGCATAAAAGATCTGTAAACTATTTCTGAAGGAGCTTCCGAAACCAGATGTCCAACAAACAGTCGCAGAAGAACAAGCTTCATGATAATTTTGACTTCAGAAGCACTACTAATACAAAGTTCAACAGAACAATTTAGATCCATAGGACAGCACCAATCAGAGCATTTCAAAACTCCCCTGTTAATTAAATAATCACATGCTTTGTTTACACCAATAGACAAGCAGTTCTCAGCCATCGCCTTGAACAATTGGAACAATAACGTGCACGACTACTCTGAATCGTAGTGTAGACATCAGCTTGAAAAATTGGAATAATTAAGATTAACGAATTTATTTATACAAACATTCAGAGTCAAGTGTTCATTTCTTAAAATTCAAACATCCATGTAAATACATAAAAGAAGATACAATGCGGATACAAAGGAAATGACAAGAACATTGCATATATTTATAGGAACCCCATACACAGTTCAAGAACAGGAAGTGTTTCGTTACATTATCATGATTTCCACAACTTACCTTCAGCAGACTGCAGCCCAGAGCGGCTGTCTTCTGCTAATTCTTGAGAAACCATCTGCTGAAACTCCCTACAGAAGGGGTATATTCATTCTTTTTACATAATGGACAGAACAGTTGAACTTTAGAAAGTCGTAATAGTAGAAAAAAAAAGCTCCAGCTACCAAGCGAATGTCAATTCGACGAAAACAAGAAAAGTTGAAAGAAATAAGAATGCTATTAGAGACCAAAACAAATAGCTGAACTCGGCGGCACAAGAATTCAAGAAGAGATAGCGATAACATTTAAGCACTTCTGACAAAAGTTCATATCAAAACATCATTACTGTGCCATACACGATGTATCTAATACTTTCAGATATTTGAGGAAACCCAAACAATACATCCTATCACTGTAGAACAGAGGTAAGTGCCACCATGGGCTACATACAAGGTCAAAAGAGATGCAGCATCATTTACAGTTTGTTTCATGTCCAGCAAACAACATAATATAGTCATCACAGGGAAAAACACAAAATTCAATACCTTATCTTAGTGTTCATCTCATGCATCTGCCTGATGAACTCGTCTCTGCAACAGTCAAGGCAAGTACATGCATGATTAGTGGACATCAGCAACACCATCCAACAGAAATGCCCACATCTCGGGCAGCAACAAGGCACAGTGAAAAGCTACTTGTACTCACCTCTCGTTGTCTCCCTTGCTCTTTTGGAGCAATTACACCAGAGCACCAACATCAAGTCCCCAGATTCGAAGAATGCACACCAACACAATCAAAAAAGCAGGTCACGCTGAAGCTTAACGACAGACCAGAAACCTAAATTGCTACCATTTCGGCGATTCTAACCTTAAGCGCTTCCAAATCGGAGCCAACCTTCGAAATCTCCTCCTGGAGGCGCGCCATCGTCGCCTGAACGCACCCAAAGGAACTCAAATTAATCATGGATGCGGCGGACAAGTGACTCGAATCGTCGATTCAGAGGGAGAGATGCGGGGATACCTCGAGCGCCTGGATGGACGCGGCGGCGATCGCGGCCTGCACCTGGCTCCCGCGGAGCTCCTGTTCCGCCTCCTCACGAGCGCGCTTCGCGGCGTCGAGCTCCTCGACGGCCGCGTCGGCAGCGGCCCGCGAATCGGCGAGGCGCCGCCTCAGATCCGACAACCCTGCGCTCTGCCGTGGAGCGGGAAACGCGTCCGATCAGCGCGGCCGCCAAAACCCTAAGGGCTTTGCGCGGTGCGGAGGGGGATGCGATGAGGAATTCTTACCACCGTGAGACTTCTCAGAGGCGAAGTCGCGGATGATCGAGAGGAGCTGCTTCTGGCTCCCGCCGCCCGCCAACGCAGCATGGCCTCTCCTGAGGGGAGCGTGCCGGAGGCTCCGCCGGAAGCTTCTAGAAGGTTATGTTGTGCCGTTTTCCCGCCTTCGGGGGAGCGATATATGGTGCAAGAGGCGGGAACAAGGTGGGCTCAGTGCGTTTCTGGAGTGGAGGCCCAAGCAATCAGTATCGTGGCCTCATGAGCGGGGGAGGCCTCTTAGTGGGCTTTTTTTTGTGCTCAATTTTGTGCAATTTGATTTGTTGTCAACAGAAATAGTGTTCGGAACATTTCAATATCGAATTCCGTGAACCTGAGATGGTTAAAACGACCCAGAATAAGAGCCCGTGAGCCTGTCGTCCCCAAGAAGCAGCCAGTCGACTCTGTATATTTTGTGAACAACCGACTCACTAGACGTTCAACGACTTGCGCTCTCTCCTCTTTTTCTTTTTTTCCTTTTTTGGGGTGCGAAATAGCAACTTGCATGCTTTATCGCGTGGCCTCTAGAACGAACAAAAAGCACAGCCCGAACTACACCCTCCATTTTTAATTATATGACACCGTTGATTTTTTAGGAACTTTAACCAAAAATATAGATTTAAATAATTACTTCTCAAATGTGAAATGAATATCATTGGATTCATCATCAAAACACTTTAAGATTAACTTAAACACTTAGCTATTTACCCAAATATTTATAGATAACATGAATGGTCAAACTAACGAAAAAAGTCAACGACGTCATATAATAAAAAACGGAGGGAGTAGCATTTTGCAAACGCCGAGTTCTACATGCAGGCAACGGGACGGCAGCCGGTACACCCCAAACAAACTTCCGTTACATGTGCCTGTGCGTGCATTCTCAGCCCGAGAACCGGCATATCGTCCGCAACACGTGTCCGTCGTGATCTATATATAGGTACGTAGTTGCCACGATGCGTGCCTCGTGCATTGACAAGCCGGACGGCGACGCATCACTACGACGCGGGTGCGTTATGCCGACGCCGCCTGCAGGCCCTTCCGCTCGAGCCCGAGATCTAGCGCGCACACGCGGCGCGAGGCCTCAACCTCGCCGGGGGTCCTTCGATCTCCAAGAATGCGTGCGCGCGCGCGCTGGAGGTGCGAGCTAGACGGTGCTCCGTCCTTGTCTTGCTCGATCGTGGAACGGATATATATCCTCGTGTCAGATGCTGGGAATCTCAGAAGCCAGATCCCGTGATCCGGACCGGGGAATCTCGTCGCCGCACCGACGACTGTCGACGCGTCTCTCGTTCGGCGGCCGGGCGATCGAGGAGGCCAAACGGAGCTTTCAAGGCGGCAGGCAGTGTGGAACTGTGGACGTCTCCAAAGTAAAAATTTCTCACGATGAGGGCATGATGAGGCGGAGGAGATCGAGTTCGACCCGGCCAGCAGCTACGCAGCGCGTGACTTGATGATGATGGGGCTAATATATATCGGAGATTTCGCTTCATCGGCATTGTCAAGCTAGAATGATCATCCCTTCAACGTTCTTCAATGTATAGTACGTAGTGACATGATCGCGAGCGAAGGTTCCGTCATCGGTGACTGACTTCGCCGTGCGGCGTCAGCTAGCGCAATCTGGTAGGTTGGAGTTGGACTAACTTTTTCTTTGATCCGGTAAGTATGTGGTCGTTAGAATAAAGCAAGCACCTAACCATCTTATCTTTAGTAGTCAGTCTCAAAAGGCCCTGGAGGACGTAAGTACATGAGCAGTTGCTGATTAGTGATTACATATAGCCTGGTAGTACATCCGTATAGAACGTATTAGGCCTGGTCCAAATTAAAGTCTCGTGCAACATAATGCATGGCCGAAAGCAAGCAAGTGACATTGATCATCAACAAAAATCAGTACTGTACATACTCATGATCATGCCCAATGCTTGTTATGTAGTACGAAACTGGAGATGTCTTTTTGTGAGATCTCAATCGGCCTCCAAAACACACAAATGCCGGGTTTGAACCGAGCGAGCTTAATTAGGAATGGAGATCTCTCACTTCCACATGACTTCGCATCGCGTGCAGGTGCAAGGAAGCCAAGCCATCCCTTGTCCAGTTGTCCTCCTTGATCCTCCTCACACGTGTCCGCTTGCGCAGACCTTAAAGCAGGTGGTGGTCACATGTACCACTACTACTGGCTTTTTAAAAACGCCGACGTTTAACGGTGTTGGCCGAAGAAACCTGTAGGATGGCTAACTAACCCCGTACACAGCTGCTAAGGAGGCGACTCAGGCGAGGACACAACCTGAGACGTTAATGTGTGTTGTTGCCTCCGCGTTCCGAGCGAGCGAGAGAACACTTACCCTGAGCTGGGCGCGGTCCCTGCCCCCCTCGACGCCAATCGAACGCACCACCAACCAGAGCTCGGAACGGTGCGATCCGCATGCATGCGGTGTATACGTGCTAGTCCATGGCCGCGGTGCGTGCATGCCCCGGACATCGGCGAACCGGTTTTCGCGGAAGCAACCGTGGTGGCGTCGTCCCTCGCCGTGCGGTCGCATTGCCGGCTGCCGCGGGTTCGCGTTACGTCGAGTAGCGAGCACGTCGAGGCCAGTCCGACGTCGCGCGGAGGCCAGCCGGCTACGGCTTCGGTTGATGGACGCGTGTGTCAGGTCTTGTTCTGACGAACTCTGAATATCAATTGCTGTTCGCAAGTTGGGAAGAAGTAGAAACACTTCGACGGCTAGGATGCAGACATACCGGTTCGATCATGAGAATTCGACGGTCTGCAACTATCTAGTCAATTAGTTCCTTTACTGTATCTTTGCCGGAATTAACTGTAGTCCATCTGTAAAAGCAGTTTACCTGCTTTTGTAAAAACACTCGCGGCGTACTCCTGATAAGCAGCCGCCGCCACTCGTTTGAGGCATGAAAAGAAACCCTAGTTCTATCTACTTCCTGTTCTTCCTTCCTTACCTTTCCGTCGCATGTTCTTATTTATCTAGATTCCAGTTTACTTCTTGCCAAATTTCTCCTCTGTTATCTGAATTTCTTTGTCAGTTCAACTAGTTCCTGACAAATTGGTATCAAGAGCGAGCGTTCCTAGGATTTATCCCACCCATCCCACCCTCAACTCATTCGAATTCGTGCGAACTAGCACGTCCAGCCAGATTTGGGAAGGTTGTGTTGGTCAGGGTTGGAGGAATAAGTATCCTCTGTAAAATTCCGCAGCCAGTCCAATCGATTCTGAATCTGACCTGAAGAACTGGGCTTGTGGTTGGTTTAGATCCCCGATCTTGCCGTAAAATCCCACAGTCTGGTTGGATCTAGATGCGGGGTATGAACTGGCGATGGTTTGAGATTTATCTCTGTGAATCCTAACAGCCCTCTCCCCATCTCGATCCGTTTCGACAGCTTAGTCAGAGGTGAGAAGGTACACTGCTTTCAGTAAATCCTCCCGAACTGAGATGCCGAAAGCAAAAGCTCCAACTGATGGTGACCAAGATGGTGAAACCACTCCTACACTGGAAAATGAAGTGGAAAAGCTCAAGAACCAAGTTGTACCAGTTCAACCGATGATGACAAACCAGTCCAAGCAGCTTCAGGCTGAATTGAAAGAGGCACAGAACAAGATGCAGGATGAATTGAAGGAACAAATGGACACCTTCTTGGAGAATCATGACGATGCAACTTGGAGTACAACCCAAGCCAGCACCGGCAGAGACAGTAGGCAACAGAGTTGGGCATGTTGCTGACACTGGATCACCAGCAGCGGGTGAAAATTCACATGGAACTCCACAGCATAGTCAATCTGACCCTGTGGTCAGCCAAGTCACCACCAAACCCCAAACAACTAGCCGGTACCCCCGCGCGTTGCCGCGGGTGCAAGAACACATATCAGAACGAAAATAACAAATTGTGAAGTAAAAATATATTACTTTCATGGAACAATTACAATAAACATTCTGCATAGCATAGATCATATTAATAACCACTCAAACAGTAAAAGAAAAAAAAAATGCTGATATAGGATGTAGATCTCGGCATACATGCCCAAGCTAGCAGCTACATGTATCCAGTTAGCATCTTATCTAATACAGGATCTATAGAAATAAGACATAAGTTGCAAATAAGAATGATTATTAGTATCAATAAACTGAATAGTGCATGCACCAGAAAATGGATTGTCATCAGAAGAAAATTAGTAAAAGGGTAAGATCTTGGGTGCCCAAAGATAACCAGGATAGCATAATGTTCAGACAGACTGTTGTTTCACCTCCAACATCGAAGAATATTCACCAATGCATCCACCTGTTAATAAATTTAGATCATTAATACTTGTCACCATCTGAAATCCAGAGAGTTAAAAAAAGGATCTCGTACAATAAAATCCGTCCCTTATTTTCATTTAGTGGATTCATATATTGGCCGCCCATAACATGCATGGGTTTTCTCTTCAATGAGAATATGGTTTCGGGCATACTCATTAACCATTTTCTCTAGGACGTAACAAGGCCCACGAGGAAGAAAACACATGAGTATTTGTTCAATTACATAAAAATAGAGTAAGGAATAAAGATAAAACAATCTTATCCTTCTCTATGATGTAAGAATTCAGAGCTGAGAATAAAAATGTAAAGATCTCATCTTACCCAAATCTGTGACGCAAGTACAATCCTACCCACTCAGATATAAAGGTAGCTACAATTTACAGAAACTATTGATATGCAAGTACTGGCATCAACGACGATGAATTTGCCTGCAGGGTGGTATAGGCAACTGGTACTAACTGAGCAGGTCATAAATTAATAATCCGACGATGTACCGCACCACGTTAACACTTATGGTTACAAACAAATTGACAGCAGCCTGGATGCTTAAATAGCCATATTTCAAAATGGCAAATCTATAGTTTCACGGCCTGGATGGGAAAAAAATTCAATAGACCTGGGGAGCAATGACATTAACATTAGCAACGTGTCGATACATAAATTGCATGATGTAATTAATAGTACATGACACACAAGTGAAAACTGCTTCTATCTGAATTGAAGTATAGTATATATCCATAAAAAGCAAACTAACTGCCTTTATCGAGGGGAAGAAGATGCAGGCTAAAAGACAACGATAAAAGCAGAGTGTCATGCCTAGCTGCTATCGTAAACGGCTGTGACAGTTAGAAACATGGATTTTAGTTTGAATACAGCTCGTCATAAAAGGTTTATGAGATGCAGCCTAATAGCATATGGTGTGAGACCTGAGCCATTCTGCAATCCATTTTATCTTGATGCAGAACTGTTATGGTCATACTCCAATAGATAAGAAACTGAAAAAAAAAAAAAAACCTCCTCCCTTGAGAGGTGCATCTGCACTATGTTTTTGGCGTGTTCCAGAAGCAATAACTTGTTCTAGTACTGGAAATCCTGTCAAAAATGTTTGGAGGAAAATATGAAGTCACTTGACTGAACCACAAACCAATGTAAATGGCGATTCGAACCTACGACCAGTCAGTTAACAGCCGACCGCAACAATTGTTGGCATTCACAGTAATCTGACAGCACAGCAACCAAATAAATACCAAAAGGAGATGGGGCATCAGGTAAGTTTGTAACAATTTAACAACAATCTGTAACAATTTAACAACAATCTACAATAGTCATACAGAAAATGAGCCCAAAAAATTAACCAAAAACATGGCATGGGAATGAGAAAACATGTAGTCACATAATACAGAGTAATTATTTGAGGAAAACAAAATCATATTCTCTCGAAGAGAGATGCAAAATGCATGTTTGCATAAAAGTCACAACTATGAGAAAGCGCGACCATATTTGTGCCATTTTGACTGTCGAAGGTAGGATTTCTTGCATTATGCAACATAAATTGAGCAGGCCCATGATCAACTGAGGAAATGTATGAGAGAAGGATCATGTCTGTGCTTAGCTGTGAAAGGGTAGGACTCCTTGCTCTACGTAAAACAATATTGAGCAGGCGAGTATACAGTAACGTGTGACAATAGGGGTTGAGTGTTTTGATCAAATATAGGAAATGGCAAAACTGGTACCTGTGATGTTTAGTTTCAGCAAAAGTGCTGCACATGTATGACATTTGTCTTGCCAAATGAAGTGCGAGTGTGCGACAACAGGAAGATCACGAAAATGACCTGCATTGTGCGAGTAGATAGCTTAGCAACAGCATGAGTACAATAGGAAGATACGGCATCAATCGAATTTGCAGGTCCATCAGTGAGCAACGTACGCGGTTGTCTTGGTTGTCTCAGCAGTCCGTGACGTGGCACATGAGACTCTTGATATTTTTTTTTCTCCATACACTGAAAAAGACCTTGGTCTTTATATTATCCCTTTGTTACTGGAGAAGGTTACAGACTATAATTAGTTTTGTATAATTTTATAGGGAAAAAATCTATAGTATCTTGAAAGAAAAAGAACCATGTATGGACATAATGGCTGAGGGATGGATCACTGACCTACAAGTGATTGATCCTGAAGAATCTGTATACATCTATGGCCGAGGCTGCTCGTTTCCCGTTCCTATATGTGTGACCATGATAGTGAAGCTATGACATTGGTATACCCAAATCAGATTAATTACAAAATCAGCACAGACAGCATCCGAATAAAAAAAAAGGGGAGGATTAGGTAAGCTAATAAAGGGAAGGCGGAAGCAAGTTGATACCTGTAGAGAACGTTGGGTCTTTAGCACTGGCTCGTTCCCCTTCGAAGATGGTCGACGCCTACATGCGCATCGTACCGGCAAGATGCGTTTTTCCAGAGGCAGACGACCACTTCACCGGCGGCTGCAATGATGCGCCGCGTCGAGGCATGCGCAGGGCGGGTGGAGCAAGCCGATGACTGGAGTGGGCGGCAGGATGATTCGGGAAATCGGGAGCCGGCGATGGAAGAAACGGCTGGCCGGACGCGCCGCCAGCGGACGTGGAGGTTGTAGCTATCCAGATCGAGATGGTGGGGACGTGTGGCCGTCTTCGGGGTGGTCGACGACTTTTTGCGCCGAGCCTTCGCTGGTGGATTCTGGAAGAGGGGAGATCGTTGAAGTGATCCGACGGGTGAGTGGAGCCTTCCGCGGCGGAGCGAGGTGGGGAAAAGTGTGCGGCGGCGACTGGGAATAACGGGATTGGTCGGAAGAGCAGGCGAGGGGATCACTGGATGTTTCCGCCGGAGCAGTGGAGGCTGAGAGAGTAGATCGGCCGGAGCGAGGGTACGATGGAGTGGGGAGGGGACCCGGACGGGAGGACGACGGGATCGAGGAAGGGACCGAGCCGACGATATTTCTTTGTGCCATGCGAGGTCGCTCGGTGCTTCTGGATTGCTGGCCCGCACGTCAGGTGTTCGACGGCACGCGAAGTGTGGGCGGAGGATCCAACGGTCTGGATATTGGAACTGTGGATCTACAGCGATCTGAGTCTTGTGCGACCGAAACTGTTCATCTACAGTGAGACGACGGCTTCTACACGATTAGAAGTCTTTATAGATACCAATAACCAGATCAATTTTCCCACAACCATCAGTTCCACATCTGACATCCAAAGCTTTGGAAAAGCAACCCATAAACCCAAACATCACACTGACCAACCTACCACCTATCATACCATCACAAGAACAACCTCATACGGGCACGCCACCATCAATCTAGCCTCCCAGCCCATCCACCCCTGCATTTACATTCAACACCACACATCCTTCTACACAACCAAACAATACTCAAACATCACAACCAGGTCATGTGTACACCATCCATCATCCAACAACTACTACTCTACCAATACCAACACATCATTCAGTGCCTATAGCCAACACAAACCCCATTCATTCTCCAATCAACCACCCATATCAAGCCATTTCAACTTATACAACACCTCAGCCATACTACCCACCCCAGAATAACTACAACTACTACCATCAACCCTCCTATCCATCCATGCCAAGACCAGAACAAAATTGGCCACCTCCTTGGCCAAGGACAGACCACCAATATACCCAACAAACAAACAACTACCTAGGGATGAAAACGGATCAGATCGGAGCGGATAACACCTTTCCCATATTCTAATCCATATTTTTTCATCGGATTCGGAGCGGAGCGGATAATATGCGGATGCGGTTATGGATACGGATTTTTTCGGATGTCGGAAATGGAACGGATTCGGATCGGAAGCGGATCGGAAGCGGTTTTTTAAATATCGGATTTGATACATCTATTAGTAGTGAATTATATATCGATCGACAATTCATCAAAGCATGTAGACTAGCTAGTAGCAATATTACACTAGCCAAGGAAATCCCACCACCAAAACTACAAGTTCTTAGTTTAAATTATTATGAAAGCATGTAAAACAAATAAAAATTGACTAATATTGTCGGATAATCCTATTTTGAGCTTCGGATAATCCGCTTTGATATATCGGATAATCCATATCCGTCGGATTTTGCTACTCCCATATCCTAATCCGCATCCGCATGCAATCGGATTCGGATCGGATCGGATCCTCTAGGATATGTAAAATGCCTCTCCAAATTCTCAAAATTCGGATTCGGAGCGGATCGGATCGGATAATTATCCACACCACTTTCACCCCTACAACTACCCACCTCAGCCACTATACCAGGCTCATCAACCACTTCTCACACACCATCAAAACACACAAACCATATCTACAAACAACAACCAAACCCAACCAATTTTACACAAAACCAAGACAGAAATAGTTTTACCCAATCATTCAGCAAAGGTCTTAATTAGGAATTTCCAAGATTTGATGGAGACAATCCAAATGGCTGGATCAGACAAGCTAACAAGTGCTTCCAACTGCAGAAATCCCTGAAGATAAGAAAGTCAAATTTGTTGAAGTATTCCTATCGGCAAAGCTGATTATTGGCTGCGCGGTACTGGAATTAATACCGATACACTCTCTTGGTCAGACTTCTGCAAACTACTCCTTGGGAGATTTGCCTCTGAAACAAGCCATGATATAGATGACATGTTCAAGCATTTGCAACAAACTGGCTCAATGTCACAATACATTGACAAATTTGAAGAAATGATGGGCTTACTGATTCAAACAAATCCATATATCAAGGAAGAGTATTTCTTGAGTTGTTTCGTAGCTAGGTTGAAAGATCACATCAAAACTCCTGTGAAGTCTCACAACCCATCTTCCCTAATCCAAGCCTATAGACATGCCAAGAATTATGAATCTGCATATCCAGCCAAGAAGACTAGTTATGAGTACAACAAGTACAATTACAAGCCTGCTTACACAAGCAACTTACCTCAGAAACCTGTTCAACAGCAAGAGAAGAAAGAAACCAATGACAGGAAAAATCTGTCATTTGACAAATAGAAGTGTTACAAATGTCAAGAACCATGGGTAGCTGGTCATAATAAAGTATGTAAATTCAGAAATGCTATGCATTTCATTGCTGTCCATAATAGTGATTCTGAAGAGGATGACCCCAAGATGGGTATGCAGGAGGAAATGGAGACAGAAAAAGACAACAGTCCTCAGTTACACATATCAATGCATGCAATTTCTGGTAGCATTTCAACTGGGAAAACATTTCCACTTTTTCTGCAATTAGGCAATGTGAAAGCTATAGCCCTTGTGGAAAGTGGTAGCACCACAACATTCATTGATCCTAGCATAGTGGACATAGTGGGGCTTTCAGTTCACAATCATGACCTAGTGATAGTTACAGTTGCCAATGGTCAAACATTATGGACTCAGGCAGCAGTATCACAGTGCAAGTATACAATCCAAAATGAAGAGTTTACATTTGACTTCAGAGTTCTGGAGTTAAATGGATATGACATTATCTTGGATGTGACTGGATGTATACCTATAGTCCTGTGGGATTAAACCTGAAAACAAGAGAATTTACTATCTACAAGGGTGAGAGACATGTTACATTCCAAGATGAAACTCTGCCTAACAAGCACTTCTTAGTCTCTCATAAGAAAATGACGACATTACTGAGGAAAGGAGCATAAGGAGCAGTAGTGTACATTAAAGCATGGATATGAATCCGAAGCAAGAAAGATCTGTACACCTAGCCTTGAAGGAGATATTGAAAACATATGCTGACATCTTCACTGAACCAGTGGATCTTCCTCCTTCAAGAAGCATTGATCACAAGATCACACTGCATCCTGGTACTGAACTAGTAAACATGAGACCCTACAGATTGTCTCACAAACAGAGAAACACACTGGAAGATATTATTCAGCAACTCCTCTACAACAAGATTATCAGACCCAGTGTCAGTCCATGCAGTTCTCCTGCTATTTTAGTCAAGAAAAAAGATGGTACCTGGTGCCTCTGCATTGACTATAGAAAGCTAAATAAGCTAACAGTAAAGAATAAGTATCCAATACATGTAATTGAGGACCTACTAGATGTGCTTAGAGAAGCAAGGTTCTTTACCAAAATTGATCTTAGGTCTGGATACCATCAAATCAGAATGTCAGCTGAAGACATTGAGAAGACTGCATTTAGTACACATCAAGGACACTATGAGTACATGGTTATGCCCTTCGGCTTAACCAATGCCCCAGCTACATTTCATGCCTTGATGAACAAATTGTTGGCTCCACACCTCAGAAAATTTGCACTGGTTTTCTTCGATGATATTCTGATATACAGTTCATCAATAGAAGATCACAAACAACATGTTGCAACTATATTAGAGATCTTAAGAAAGAACAAGCTCTATGGCAAGATGAGTGAATGTGTTTTTGGGCTGGAAAAAGTTGAATACTTGGGCCACATCATCACAGCTGAAGGGGTATCCACTTATCCAGAGAAGATAAGAGCTGTCAAGGAGTGGCCTATTCCTAAAACAATCACTGAATTGAGAGGATTTCTTGGCCTAGCAGGGTACTATAGAAGGTTTATTCAGTATTATGGTTCTATCTGCAGACCACTGTTCGACAGTCTCAAGAAAGGACAATTTCAATGGCACCTCCCTCAGCAAAAAGCATTTGAAACCTTAAAAGCTGCTCTTTCAAGCTCACCCGCGCTAGCATTACCTGATTTTAGAGAACCATTTATATTGGAAGCTGATGCAAGTGGTTCTGGGGTAGGTGTTGTACTGATGCAAAACAACAAACTCTTGCTTATCTCACTAAAGCATTAGGCACAAAAGCAAGTGCCCTTTCAACATATGACAAAGAGGCTGTAGCTACCCTAGAAGCATTAAAAAAGTGGAAACACTACTTATCTGAAGCCAGGGTGGTGATTAGGACAGATCAGCAAAGTCTAAAATACATTGCAGATCAAAAGTTGGTGAAGGCATCCACATAAATTAATGGCAAAACTATTGGGCTACAACTACAGCATTAATTGAGTACAAAAAGGGGAAAACCAACCGTGCAGTTGATGCACTGTCAAGAAGACCTTCCACTGAAACAATGATGGCAATATCAACCAGCATTCCATTATGGATTAAGGATGTCTTGCAAAGTTATGAAACCGATGCTAAGTGTGCAGAAATTCAGCAACAGTTGAGTATCAACAATCAAACTCTTCCCAATTACACTCTGAAGAATGGCATCATCAAATACAAAAACAAGATTTATGTGGGTGATTAAAACTACACTGAAGCAAACAACTTATTACAACTTTCCATGATTCAGCCCTAGGTGGTCATTCAGGAGAGAAAGCATCTTATAAATGACTAAAACTGCTATTCCATTGGCCAAGAATGAAACAAGATGTGATTGACTTCATTAAAGTTTGCCCTGTTTGCCAGAAAATTAAATCTGAGCATGTACCTTACCCTGGACTGCTACAACCCCTACCTATTCCTGATATGGCATGGCAGCATAACACAATGGATTTTGTGGAAGCATTGCCAAAATCTGAAGTAAAGGACACTATACTTGTTGTGGTGGACAAACTGACCAAGTATTCCCATTTTATACCACTGAGCCATCCCTTCACTGTCAACACCATAGTCCAAGCCTTCACTGATAACATATTCATGTTACATGGGTTGCCACTGGTCATCATAACTGACAGGGATTGAATCTTCATTAACCAGTTATGGCAAGACTTTTTCAAGTCACTGGGAGTCAAGTTGAGGCTCAGTTCTGCATACGACCCACAAACGGATAGCCAAACAGAAAGAGTCAACCAATGCCTCGAGAATTATTTGAGATGAATGGTCTTCCAATGCCCCAAAAGTGAAAATCAAGATTAATGGTTGCTAAATGGTGGTATAAACGCATCTTTTCACACATCTTTAAAGATGACATCATTTCAGGCATTGTATGGTTTTCCTCCACCTCTGATCAATGAAGGAATTTTACCTGATAATACAATACCTGAAGTTAAAGATTGGATGCAAGCAAAGCTATCTGCATTACAGAATGTCAAGCAAAATATGTTGCAAGCTTCCAACAGGATGAAGAAGTTTGCTAACAAGAAGAGGACAGAAAGGGAATTTCAGGAAGGAGACATGGTATATCTTAAAATGCAGCCATACAGACACACTGCCTTGGGCATTCACTCTACTCTGAAACTCCACTCAAAGTTCTATGGACCATTAAGAATTATCAACAAGATTGACCCAGCTGCATACAAACTACTCCTGCCAGAGGGATGTGCCATACATCCAGTTTTCCGTGTAAGCCAGCTGAAAAAAAACACCTTGGTCGCAAAGCAACTGCCACTGAACAATTGCCTTTGGTTGACAAGGATTGCACTATCTTAACTGAGCCTGAAGAAATATTGCAACGCCAGCTTATACCAAGGAACAATGAACTAGTCGTCCAGTGGCTTATCAAGTGGATCAATCTATCAAGTGAAGAGGCAACATGGGAGGATGCTGATTTCATCCTGAAGATCTTTCCTTCATTCCACCCTTGAGGACAAGGATCTCAAAAGGGGGGCTATTGTCAGCGCTTGTTTTGACGAACTCTGAATGTCATTGATGTTCGCAAGTTGGGAAGAAATAGAAACACTTCCACGGCTAGGATGCAGACATACTGGTTCGATCATTAGTATTTGACGGTCCGCAACTATCCAGTCAATTAGTTCCTTTACTGTGTCTTTGTCGAAATTAACTGTAGTCCATCTGTAAAAAGCTGCTCCTGTAAAAACACTCGCTGCGTATAAGCAGCCGCCGCCACTCGTTTGAGGCATGAAAAGAAACCCTAGTTCTATCTACTTCCTGTTCTTCCTTCCTTACTTTTCCGTCGCATGTTCTTATTTATCTAGATTCCAGTTTACTTCTTGCCAAATTTCTCATGTGTTATCTGAATTTCTTTGTCAGTTAAACTAGTTCTGGACAGCGTGTGCGGCCTGCGGGCGACACGAGACGCTTTTGTGTCCTTGCCTTGCTTGGCCTACTCAATCGAGGAAGAGATCCTCGTGTCACACGCTCGCTGGGAATGTCAAACTTGTCCGCGAATATTTCCGTGCACCGCGGGACGGCGAGGGCGCCGCCAGCCTCGGTGGTGGTGGAAGGCTTTTTGGCCGGCGGATCCGGCGACAGGATGGGGGAGGCGTGCTGCCGTGGGGCGTTGGCCGAGACTGTAGCATCCCGCCTCAAATAATGAGGGGTTAGCTTAACAGGATCGAGATCGGGTGACACTTGACGACGCAAGAGTCCAAAAGTACACACATATGAGCATAAATAAAATAGAGTACAAGTGAAAAGTTACTTATTTGTTCAGATTTGATGCATAAAACAGTTTGAAAAGCGTAGCGGAAGCGAATATAAACTCGACGATATTACCCTATGATGAAGCATATTCAGCCCGTAAACATCCTCATTCTCCTGAGCAACCTCACCTGCAACACAAGATTTAAACAACAAACCCAGAGCAACTAATACTCAGCAAGACTTACCCGTCAAAATGGCCTTTTAACACCGACTCCAAGCATGCAGGGGCTGAACCTAGGTATAGAAATAAATTGCATAAAAGTAGCACTAAAAGTTGATCCTTCTTTCAAATTTTAGCTAAATTAACAGGGTTCTTGCATAACATAAATATGTGCACCTACGCTAATGCATACAAGGCTGAATACAATTAATTGAATACAAACAGCATATATACATCATCATGTTCACTTCTTACTACGATGTGGCGGCGATCACAAGTGGTACTCAATAACGCGAGGGACGGCGATTCGAATCGATTTACACCTGCAGGCGAAACCCGGATAACACGACGTACGCACACTCACGAAGAGTCACGCACGGCAACCTTTCACAAGACACCATAAAGCCGGGCCGATTTCCCCTCTCCCGGACACACGTCCTCCACGCGATACCCGCGCTGGGCTATCCGTGGTTAGCCCGTGTGCCCTCCCTTCTAACACATACCCGCAACCACCATACCATCTTCATCACCAGAAGAGAGGGGGAGCACCGTCCAACAATGCAGCAATCAAGTTACATCGGTTTACTAGTGCCCATATCACTAGCGTGTATCCGGTACGTTCAAACTTGCTCAACGGGTCCACAACGATCGGTCCTCAATCGACACAGATGGGGCTACCGCACATAAGACTTCCATGTCCTGCTGCAAAACATCCCCGCCCGGTCTCAAAATTATCATCATCATGTGAGATAGAACAAGTGCAGAAATTTTCCTAAAAAGAGACCTATAGCTCGCGAGTAGTGTTCCGCACCACTCGACTTCTACCGATGACTCGTTCTTAAGCATAGCATAAAGTAGCGGATGGTTGAACATAACCATCCCAGAGGAAGAGCTCGGGATATATGCAACTAAGGTTTCATTCAACTCCTGAACACCTAATGCACATAACATGACTCCATACATGTGACAAAGTGAAAATATTTTGAAAAGAGGTTGAGATGCACCGGGGCTTGCCTTGGGTTTGATGGTCAGCACATTCAAATATGTTAATGTCAGCGCCGGTCTCTTCGGCTACGATCTCCACTTTCAAGTCCGACGTCGCTTCCTAAATGGATGCAATTAAGGATAATAAATAAATGCAACGCATACATAAAACTTTGCTAAAGGAAGTAATGCAATGACATGACATGACGAGGGTGTTGCCAGGATGCTCAGAAATGACATAAAAATATTTCAATTTACTTTCGTTTGAAGTATGCTCACAAAAGTGACCAATTGATAGGGTTCCCAAATGTCGAAACAACAAAAATTCATTTTGAAATTATTTAACACGGTTCTGGAAGACATAAAAATACAAGGAATTTTCTGGTGAACAACAGCGGCATAGGTAACATCGTGGCAAATTTTTAGAAACATTGGATGCAGGATTTAATTAACAAGGTTGAAACATCGAAAAGCTTGGAAAAGCAATTACTGGTAAAACATGCAGAAAAAAAATTATGCAACTTGGTGAGGGGTTCAGGAATGTCATGAGATGTATGTATACCAAATTTAAGGATTTTTGGATGGACAGAAATGCATATATAAAATTATTTAGGTTTTTATTCTCTGAACTTTGTACAAAACTTACTGGGTAACAAAGTGTTTTTGTTGCACCACGGGAGATATACTTACAAGGATTCCAAAGAAATTTATTTCATAGTTTTGTGATCTGTATTTATTTATTTATGATTTTTTGAAAATTTGTGGCAGATTTGAAGATGCAAGTACAGCAAGTTAATTAGCTTCTTCCTGCCTTCTACTGTAGCACCAACACAGCGGCTCGGCCATGGCTGCTGGAGCGCGGCGGCGAACGGCGGCAGTCTAGGATAAACAGAGAGAGGCACCATGACGAGAAAAGGAAGGCGACCACGTACCCCTAGCTTGTCCATGTGCGCAGTGGTCGGAGGTATGACGGCGGCGAGGGGCGGCGCGGCGGCGACTTGGCGACAGCGTTCCCGGCGGTGGAGCGGTCGTCGGGTCGAAACGGCAAGAGCACGAGCTTCAGAATATAGGCGCGGACCTGGCCGTGGATGATGTCGACGAGGATAGGGAGGGGATGGTGGAGTTCTTCGGGGACGTGGCGCGGTCCGGCGGACGGCTGTGGGGAAGATTCTTGTTCCGGCGAGATCGTCTAGGGAAGGGGAAAAAGAATGGGTCAGGAGTATGCGCCGCCGAGTTTTGCACCTCCCACTGAGCTAAATCGAACTCCGGCTCACCGTGGATGGCGGAATCGGCGTCGGTGTTGAGCTCGATCTCGGCGACGTCGCGGCTGCTGGGGAAAAAGGGGGGATAAGCTATAGGAAGCCCTTGCGCATCCTCTGAACACTCACGCTCGACGGGGACCAAGAAATGGTTGCGCGACTGAAATTCGTGAGCTGGGCGGCAATGGTGGCTGTGTTGCACGCGTGGGAAGAAAGAAAGAAAGAGAGAGCGCGCGAAGGGTAGGGAGCCAGTCAAGGGGTGTGGATGAGGACGGCCCGCGCGGGATGCTGGTCGACGGCGTGACGATGGCCACAGCGCCGGCACAGGGTGCAGCATGGGAGCGAAGCAGAGAGAGAGATAGAGTGTGAGAGAGAAGAACAGGTGGCCCCGTGCGTACTTTTGATTTGTCAAAGAATTTCCAGGCTGCTGCTGAATTCCATCCAAACACTAGGCTCCAAGGCTTCTAAATTTCTGGGAAATTTCGTGGAAACAGAGCAGATCAGGATCAGAAACTTTTGTTATTGCCAGATTTCAAAATTCGAAACCAATTTTAGGTTCAAAATTCTGGGAAACAGGAACTATTCAAGATTCTTGGATTTATCGGAAAAGATTGGCTTATGATAAAATTCTGAAACTTTGCCCAAATTTATATCTTAGCCTCTGGAACCCAATTATGATTTTTTGTTGGTCCCACTAATGTGCAAAGATTTGGTGTTTCAAATGTGAGCTCAATTTGACTTAAATTTGAGTTGATTTGACAGAATTTGAATTTTTCCAGCATGAAATTTGAGCTTATGATTAGGAGTAATTGATAACCACTTAGAAATCGGGGATGTTACAGCCCTCGCCCTTAAGAAAATCTCGTCCCGAGATTTACGACGAGAAAGGGGGTAACGACGATGGCAACGAATTACAAGAAGGGTGAGAGTTTAGACAGCAAGGATTTCAAATAAATTCCAATGTGGTACAGAGGTAAGCAGACTAAAAAAAATGAACTTTAACATGGAATGGTTAGACAAGTTGGGAGCCAAACTCATGTGTAAATGACAATGACATGAGGCAATAGCGGAGGGGGTCATAAATAAAATAGAACCAGCAAGGTCTTAGGTTCATCGATTTCTCCTCAATGGAAAAGATGATTCAAACACCCCATTTTTTTTCTCATTATTTTAGTTATTAATGCATCATTTTTAGCTTAGCTTAAAATGCTCATATCATGATGCGCATCCCGATGAGTGGGTTTGATGTCATGGTGTAACTCACGATGCATTGCATGCTTTCATGGTGCATTGCATGCGCGTGATGGTGCATATGCAATGATGCGGTTGCATATATCGCGTCATGAGTGCAATGCGCATGGTTTATGGTGCATATGTAATGGTGCATTTGCAGAATGATGCATTATGTTGGGTTGCACATGGATGGTGCATAATGATGCACATGTTATGGTGGAATTGTCTTGATGCAGATGTATGGTGCGATGCAGATGTATGGTGCGCACAAGTGCATATGGTATGATTCATCATGTATTAGTGATGCACTTGACGAATTGGTGCAATGCAAATATGCGATGTTGCAATGTACATATAAAATGATGCACACCATGACCTTGTGCAAGTGCATATTGTTTATTCTGTCAAATGTTTATTCATAGAGCAAGATTGGGTGATCTAAACAAAGGTAGTTGCATTACTCAATGAAAATCCATTAAGTTTAGCAACCAGACAGAATCTGTCTTCAACTGGCAGCCATCACGGAAACGAAAACTAACGTTTTTGTGAGCCGAAACCGCAAAACTGGTAATTAGAAATGTCGTAGAAAACTTCGACAGCTTCCCAACGAGTACTCATACAACCCTATACAATAACAGGAGCAGGAGATATAATCTGTGAAAGTTGACAGGCGACCAACAATTTTTCCGTGCTGGACAGAAATACCACAACTGAAAGATTTGATGTTTAAGAAAATTACAAGTAGAATTTTGGAAAGATTTGAAAACTAAAGTTGTAGTAAACTTCAAAACCTTTCCAGAGAGTACTCAAACTCGATATTTGGATTAGAAATGAGAAAGATATGGATTTTCTAAGGTGGCAGATAGATCCAGTTTCAGAATTCCAGACAGCAGTAGGATTCCCACTTCCTAGTCTCTTTTGAAAATGTTAAGTTCCTGACATAACCAGCTCCTTGAATCTGAAAGTGAAGTTAAGCTCATGTCGAGAGCTTTCAAGATTGTGTTCCAAGTCCAAATTTGGGTAAGCCGTTTGAGAGTTTTGCAGTTTTGAAGTTTGATTAAACGTTGGCTTGAAGATTCTGGTGGGAACAAAAACTTTGAATCTGGAGGAGATTTGAGAAATATGAAGGGATGAAAACTGAACTGAGGTTGTTAGAATTTTTGATAACTGAACATGATCTTCACACATTGAGCCATTTTCAATGATTTCAATTTTGTGTGAATTCATTACCTCAAGTTTTCATGCATGAATAAAATCCAATGCCATGACAGCATGTCGATCCTATACGTCCTCACAAACTGAAAGTTGGCCAAATATATGTGACCATACGTGATATTCGGTGGCAACTATTCAATCTCTCAAGACTCAATTAGTCGTTTTCTACACGTACTACAACTCGTGGTTAGCGTACCTGCACAGAAAACATAGACATCGTCACCTCAAGCAACCTACACAGGTGACGTCCACTATTAAAATGCAGTCCATGGCTCATACCAACATATTCCGCCACCGATCAATATCCCCCGCCATCTTAACACGCCTCCCCCGAGCTTGATAACTCGGGCCAGAATACCACATGAGTCATGCAGGTTCTTACCTTCTTACCTGGGCGTCGGTGCGTTGTTACATAGAAGTAAACAAGCAACTCCTATTACCACCTGATCAACACTAATATCCTTATATAAGGCCGACTAACGTACCTCACCATAAGCGTGGTTTCGAAAATAACGCTCATTAGTATTGTACTAACCTCGATTTAGCCGTGATACCAGCTGTAGCATCCCGCCTCAATTAATGCGGGGTTAGCTTAACAGGATCGAGATCGGGTGACACTTGACGACGCAAGAGTCCAAAAATACACACATATGAGCATAAATAAAATAGAATACAAGTGAAAAGTTAATTATTACAACTTTTGTTCAGATTTGATGCATAAAACAGTTTGAAAAGCGTAGCGGAAGCGAATATATAACTCGACGATATTACCCTATGATGAAGCATATTCAGCCCATAAACATGCCTCATTCTCCTGAGCAACCTCACCTGCAACAAAAGATTTAAACAACAAACCCTGAGCAACTAATATTCAGCAAGACTTACCCGTCGATATGGCCTTTTAAGACAGACTCCTAGCATGCAGGGGGCTGAACATAGGTATAGAGATAAATTGCATAAAAGTAGCACTAAAAGTTGATCCTTCTTTCAAATGTAGCCAAATTAACAGGGTTCTTGCATAAACATAAATATGTGCACCTATGCTAATGCATACAAGGTTGCAATACAATTACATTGAATACAAACAGCATATATACATCATCATGTTCACTTCTTACTACGATGTGGCGGCGATCACAAGTGGTACTCAATAACCGTGAGGGACGGCGATTCGACGATTTACATCTGCAGGCGAAACCCGAATAACACGACGTACGCACACTCACGAAGAGTCACGCACGGCAACCTTTCACAAGACACCATAAAGCCGGGCCGATTTCCCCTCTCCCGGACACACGTCCTCCACGCGATACCCGTGCTAGGCTATCTGTGGTTAGCCCGTGTGCACTCCCTTCTAACACATACCCGCAACCACCATACCATCTTCATCACCAGAAGAGAGGGGGAGCACCGTCCAACAATGCAGCAATCAAGTTACATCGGTTTACTAGTGCCCATATCACTAGCATGTATCCGGTACGTTCAAACTTGCTCAACGGGTCCACAACGATCGGTCCTCAATCGACACAGATGGGGCTACCGCACACAAGACTTCCATGTCCTGCTGCAAAACTACACATCCCCGCCCGGTCTCAAAATTATCATCATCATGTGAGATAGAAACAAGTGCAGAAATTTTCCTAAAAAGAGACCTATAGCTCGCGAGTAGTGTTCCGCACCACTCGACTTCTACCGATGACTCGTTCTTAAGCATAGCATAAAGTAGCGGATGGTTGAACATAACCAACCCAGAGGAAGAGCTCGGGATATATGCAACTAAGGTTTCATTCAACTCCTGAACACCTAATGCACATAACATGACTCCATACATGTGACAAAGTGAAAATATTTGAAAAGAGGTTGAGATGCACCGGGGCTTGCCTTGGGTTTGATGGTCAGCACATTCAAATATGTTAATGTCAGCGTCGGTCACCTCGACTACGATTAAGGCTGAAAGAAAAGCTCGGACTCGATGAGCTGCTCGAACTCGGCTCACTATTGGCTTGACTCGAGCTCGGCTCGTGTGGAAAACGAGCCAAGCTCAAGCCTGGTCTCGGGCTCGCGAGCTTCAACAAGCTGGGCTCGAATAGCTCGGTTGGGCTCGAATTTGCTGTTTTCCTGGTGGCCCAACAAACCAAATGACAGCCCAATTAACATTGTTGTCCCACGAATCAAGTGCCAGCCCAAAAATCTCTCTCTCTCCCGAAGCTTCGTCTCTCCTTCAACCATTGCAAACACCGCCGCCTCTAGTCACCCAGGCATCGATCTGCAGCTTCACGCGGTAGCAACGCATCCAGCTCCTCTCCTCTAACAAGAGAGCAGTCAGTCCCAGCCCGCCTCCGCATTTTAGTTCAGAAGCCGAGAGCACATGGAGCAACAATGGACGAACAGGTTTCTCATATCTCCTATGCAGATTTCCAAAAGCGCATGGAGCAACCATGAACGAACGGTCTTCTTGCTCTACTTTCTTCCTTCCTTGGCTCTGCTTTCTGTACTTTGTCTTGCTTAGCCACGATTTGGATGCCCGTGTGTTCCTTGGACGGTCGGCGAGAGCTTGTTCAGCATTTCCTCTCCATTATCGAGCCTACCTAAGCTCGCGAGCTTCCATCGAGCCGAGTTCAAGCCCGTCTGTAGACTCGGGCAGATCTCAGGCTCGGCTCGAGCTCGACTCGAGCTTTCTTCGAGCTCGAGCCTGAGGTGCCAACCTCGCTCGAGCTCGGCTTGTTTACAGGCTTAGCTACGATCTCCACTTCCAAGTCCGACGTCGCTTCCTAAATGGATGCAATTAAAGATAATAAATAAATACAACGCATACATAAAAGTTTGCTAAAGGAAGTAATGCAATGATATGACATCATGAGGGTGTTGCCAGGATGCTCAGAAATGACATAAAAAGATTTCAATTTACTTTCGTTTGAAGTATGCTCACAAAAGTGACCAATTGTTAGGGTTCCCAAATGTCGAAACAACAAAAATTCATTTCAAAATTATTTAACACGGTTCTGGAAGACATAAAAATACAAGGAATTTTCTGGTGAACAACAGCGGCATAGGTAACATCGTGGCAAATTTTTAGAAACATTGGATGCAGGATTTAATTAACAAGGTTGAAACATCGAAAAGCTTGGAAAAGCAATTACTGGTAAAACATGCAGAAAAAAAATTATGCAACTTGGTGAGGGGTTCAGGAATGTCATGAGATGTATGTATACCAAATTTAAGGATTTTTGGATGGACAGAAATGCATATATAAAATTATTTAGGTTTTTATTCTCTGAACTTTGTACAAAAACTTACTGGGTAACAAAGTGTTTTTGTTGCACCACGGGAGATATAGTTACAAGGATTCCAAAGAAATTTATTTCATATTTTTGTGATCTGTATTTATTTATTTATGATTTTTTGAAAATTTGTGGCAGATTTGAAGATGCAAGTACAGCAAGTTAACTAGCTTCTTCCTGCCTTCTACTGTAGCACCAACACAGCGGCTCGGCCATGGCTGCTGGAGCGCGGCGGCGTTACCGGCGAACGGCGGCAATCTAGGATAAACAGAGAGAGGCACCATGACGAGAAAAGGAAGGCGACCACGTACCCCTAGCTTGTCCATGTGCGGAGTGGTCAGAGGTATGACAGCGGCGAGGGGCGGCGCGGCGGCGACTTGGCGGCGGCATTCCCGGCGGTGGAGCGGTCGTCTGGTCGAAACGGCAAGAGCACGAGCTTCAGAATGTCGGCGCGGACCTGGCCTTCGATGATGTCGATGAGAATAGGGATCGATGGTGGAGTTCTTCGGGGAGGCGGCGCGGTCCGGCGGACGACTGTGGGGAAGATTCTTGTTCCGGCGAGATCGTCTAGGGAAGGGGGAAAGAATGGGTCAGGAGTGTGCACCGCCGAGTTTTGCACCTCCCACTGAGCTGAATCGAACTCCGGCTCACCCTGGATGGAGGAATCGGCGTCGGCGTTGAGCTCGCTCACCCGGCGGCCATGGTGGCAAAGCTTCGTAGATCTCGGCGACGTCGCGGCAGCTGGGGAAAAAGGGGTGGGGATAAGCTATAGGAAGCCCTTGCGCATCCTCTGAACCACTCACGCTCGACGGGGACCAAGAAATGGTTGCGCGACTGAAATTCATGAGCTGGGCGGCAATGGTGGCTGTGTTGCACGCGTGGGAAGAGGGAAAGAAAGCGCGCGAAGGGTAGGGGTCCTACCCCCCTGTGGGGGGGGGGGGGGGGGGGGGGGGGGGGGGGGGGGGGGGGGGGTGGCGTAGGGGACCTGCTAATAGGCTGCTCTTTCAGTGTGGTTGCCCTTTCAGTGATACTTACAATCTCTTTTGTGATTATCTACCTCATAAATAAGGTGGCTTGGGTACCTGTGCCTAGGCACAGGCGCATGTTGAATCTGTTCTTCCATATGGTGGGTAGACTTTCAGTTCTAAGTGCTCACAAATTCAAGCGTGATATATTTTTAACCTAATGGTCTTCCCTGTTTTCAGCTTATCATGGTCATATTCAGGCATCTGCTAGTTGCGCATCAAGCTTCCAGAGTGTCGTAGCTGATGGTGTGCTGAACATGCATAACGATTTCACAAAACAACTGTATTTGTTCACTCTAGTCAGCAAATTGGCTACATCCTGGTACAGCGTCGTAGTCTACCTTTAATTTGACATTGATCTCTGAGAAGAAGGCTTATGTGGAGGCTGGTGCAGAGGTTATTTATGAGTATCTCTCTTTGAAGAACCTGGTCCTGCGAGCATTACAATTTGGTTTCTCTCTCTGGGCAAATATGTGCATGAAAGAGGCGCCTAATCATGATGTATACTCTTTTGGATAACACTTTTGATTTCTGATCTTGACTTATACGCATACAACCTCCATCATCTGAATCAGTGGCGGACCCAGCTTAAAAATTTAGGTATGGCGAATCTCTCGAGCAGCACTTGACGCACAAAAAAATGAGCCTAGGGGTCCTACGCCCCCCCCCCCCTGTATTTTCATTAAGAAGCGAGCAGCGCTTGTCACAAAACTGCATCACACTTGTTTCATTGCTTGGTGGCATTTGCGTGCAACATATCCCATGTGAATATCCTAATCTCCAGACATGGGAGGCAGGAGCTCGTTTGAGCATTTGGCCTACGGTGTCCATCTCTTAGCCTGATGCGTGGCCTCATGCCTCCCCCACTCATTCGACTTAACGGAACCGCGTTCTTCCTCATCCTGTCATCCGGTCTACACGCGCTTTTCCAATTCGTTGTGCTATTCTTTTGATGGATGTCAGCCCTGCTTTTCGTGCTCCGTCGTTCCTCGGTGAAAAAAATCGCACCGTCCTTATTCGTCGCGCTGCTCCGAGGCACCGCTGCCGGCCTGCCGCCTCACCCGCTCCTCCTCCTCCTCCTCCTCCCTCGGCGAGCACAACCACCGCGCCTTGCCCCATCCGTGTCGCTGCGACCTGACCTACCTTGCCTCCCGTCGCCGAGCTGCTCGCGCCGCTGGCGCGCCGTACCTGGGCCGCTGCCCCACGCCGCCCTGCCCGCCCACGTCTGCGCCCCCACGTCACCGTCTTGGAGCCGCCGTCGAGCCCGAGGACCTCGCCGTCTTGGAGCCGCCATTTCCTTCATCGCCCGGAGTTGAGGGAAGAGCCTCAGATATGCTTGAAATAGAGGCCGCCTCGCCGGATTCAGGCGCGGCATCGCAAGGGCCGGCCACACCACCTCCTTCACTGTCCGGAGTGGAGAGACGGGCCTCAGATCCGCTTCAAGGGGAGGTCGCTTCGGTGGATCCTGCCGCATCGACTTGTCGGGGCGCACCTGAGGAGGTTTAGGCTTCGATCCAGGGGTCGGCGCAGGGGCGAGATGGGCTCGACATATGCCGCAACACTACGAGCGCATCGATGGCGGACCAAACCTCAGCCGACGGGATATTGAGGCACAGCTCACTGGTGTGCATCACCTGCGCTAGCCAGGTGCTCTGTGCAGATGAGACCTCTCCTCTCCTTTTTTCTTTTTTTTTTTTTTTTTTTTGCCGCAAGGGATCTCGTGTGGAGGACGACAGAAGAGAAATGAAGGTTGGTCCTCCTGTTGGTCTCCTTAATTATGTTCTCTCTAATATTCATTATTTCGCCCAGATAGTTGACAGTACATGACATGTGTCCCAGTGCAGTTGCAATTTCTCCATGTACCTCTGTGCTCAAATCAGCTGTGTACTTTACCATAATCGTATACCTACACTATTTGTTGAGTAATGCTTAAACTTGTAGTTTTTCTGGTTCATTTGTTTGAGAAAATATTACCATGTTGCCAGAGTTAATGTGTTCTTCCTTGACTCATCTTTATTTTAAATCGTTACAATGTGCTTCCTAATTATATTGCTAATTCTGTTTTAGATTTGTTTGAAATTGTATTCAGCCTTCACTGTTATCAAAGTGCGCATTTGTTGTTTGTACAAATAAAAGAGTATACCTGCCCAGAGATCTTGGTCCATGTCTCCATGGGCGACATGGTGATGTTATAGCATCCAAATACCCCAACAAATGTGCTAATGCGTCATTTTGCCGCACCATATTGCATCAGTATTCGCCTGCTGTATACTACCTCCGTCTTATAATAGTTGTTGCTTTTGACTTTTGATCATCAAATTTGACCATTCGTCTTATTCAAAAATTTTGTGCTAATAGTAAACAAATATGTCATGATTAAACTTTTTTTAATAACAAAACATGTTAAAAAAATAAATAACATTAGCACAAAAAATTTGAATAAGACGAACGATCAAACGTAATGTCTGAAAGTCAAAAGTGACTGCTATGTCAAAAGGGACGGAGAAAGTACGCCTTAATTATGTTTAACCTTTGTTTGTTTTATTTACGTACAATTAATGTGTTAGTAATGATTCATGTAGACATCGGCTTGCGCTGTGCCTTTATGTTAGCCCTTCCTTAATCCTGGATGTGTTGAGAGGAGCTTCTTCAGCAACCATTTAAGCAAACAAATCTTTTCAGCGATTTATTTCTTTGTCATTTATTTTAAATTCCTGTCTTTTTTGTTCCTCCCATCAGAGATGGCATACGTATGTACCTACAAGAACCCTATGCTTTCTGCCCATATGGTCGGCGCAAAAAACTATTCTGAAACTGCATCCACGGCCTGAGGTCGCCCGGGGGTACTCACGTTGAAGGGAGACGAGGTAGGAGGGGGACGGGGGAGAGCGGGCAGGCGAGGACGCGGAGGTAGGCGGCCGGACCGGAGTCGTCCCCGGCCGCGCCTCCGGGGAGGAGGTGCGCCCACCGGTGGAGCGCCGCGTGGAGGCCCGGCCGCCGGCGCGACGTTTCGTCCTCCCCGCCGCCGGGCTCCTCCGCCAGCGGCTCCAGCGCCACCCGTTTCCTCATCTCTCTCTCTCCTCTATCAGAAGGTTGCGCCTGCGTAGTAGCTTCTGTGTCAGCCTGCCGGCGAGGGAGGGGAGGGGGAGGGCGACGGAGGACGCGATGGGCAGGCGCGCGAGACGCCGCATTTGGGCATTGCGCGGTGCTCCTCACCGAAAGTGGGTAGCAGCTTTATGTCATCGGTTGGAGAGATATTTTTCAGCTTTGAAGATCTATTTTCTGTATGGGGTGGCGAGGCACGCGTTGGAGTCAGTCTTAGGAACGGTTATCTAAGGTAAAACTCTTAAAGTGATCATCTAAGTCCACAAACTATTTAAAATGGTTATCTAGTTATAGCATAATGGCCACTTGGGAGTTATGTATTTAGATGATCATTTTTAAATAGTTTGTGAACCTATATGGTCACTTTAGAAGTTTATGTACCTAAATGACCATTCCTAAATAGTTTATGTACTCCGGATGCATTTCACTCTAAAAAAATGACATAATTTTTTGCTTCATGTAGTGAGATTTGGGTTAGACAGTAAATGTTATCAGTATTAACATTGATTAGGTCGTACTTTAGTGTGGCATACTGGAAAATATACTTTTTGTTTGCTTCAAGAACCTTATTTTCATGGAAGTCATGAGTTTCTGTATGGAGAATACCAGCACCTACAGTTTAGTGCTGGATTACTCATACACCAGTGTCAACTATTTTTTTATTGTCATGTGAAAAGGATGTCAGCCTAAAAAGATGTGGACTAAAACTGTTAAACTGTCCATGATACATGGATACTTAACTCACTATAACCTGCACCCATACTATGGGCAGGTCTACTTCAACTAATAATCTAGGGACAATGGTGATTGCGCTTTATTTCTGCGTCGCAAACTGCTGATAATAAAATCTGTACAGTGGTACAGTGCTTATTTTAGGAAGTAGGGCGGCAGTGGTGCGAATTCATGGGTTCTTTCTAGGGTTATGCTTAGTAGCGCATGCTATGTTAGACATCGTTATCGTTATGTGATCTCAGCTAGAACAATTTGTGTTTTTACAGGTGATTGTAAGCTCCTGGCTGCTATGGCAGCTTGCGCTTCTCATATGTTTGGGCCGGAATTCCCATATGTCAAAGCGGTTGGGAGCTATCTTTCCAAGCCAGAAATATGCACAACTCTATCAAGCTATTACAGACTCTTGAAAAACTAACATCTTGATTTATTCTGTCATTTCCATTTCCATTTTTGCCATGTAATGTCATTGTTGTTGTTTGTAATCTTGATAATAGGGTCCTCAAATTGAGGATCATTTCTGTACCATCAGTGTCCGTGTCTCTAATGTAGTGTAAATTGATAATTTTGGTGCTGGCGACGCCAGCCTTTGTGGATGTATCAGTGCAGAAAAAAGGGAAATCTGAAACATAAAAACTCGAGTTGACTCAAGCCTGGCTCGCTTTTTTTGGAAGTGGACAAAAAGGTTATGAGGTTATCTTGGAGTCACAAGAAAATAATTACCATTGCATACTAGAAAATTGAGACTTATTGTGCAAACTAGTAACTCTTATTTGAAAATGATGTGCCTAATGTTTAGTAATGTAACGTCGAGATAACCAAAATAACGCATATGAAATAGTTAGGACGTGGAAATAGCGGCATCGTCCAATTTCGGACGTCTCGTTGCTTCGGTGCAGCTAGTGTGTCATGGTTAAAGATAGCAAAGATATTCCTCAATCTAGTGTAAATTTTTTACGGTGCCTGCACAAATTTTCTACTAAGCTCACCCAAGAAATGTTGGAACTGAGGAACGCTCACACACTCTCGCACGGACGTGAGGTAGAAGAAGATGAATAGTAGCACTGGTTTTTCAGGCGCCGAACGCCCCGGCCGCCGAACAGCCTGTATGTTGGCTTCTATTCAATCTCAAAGACTCGGAACAAACTGACACAGAGATTACAGCCGGCTTTATAGCCATGGCAACGCACACACCACGCATCCACCTGCCCGATCGCCGCGCGCACGAACGCTTCTTCTCAGCGACCCCGAATTCCTCGCCACGAGCCGCTGCTCTCCACGGGACTCGGTCTCCAGCCTGACTGCGACCTTGTGCATGCTGCTTCCGCCTTCGTCGCCGCACGTCGAAGCCTCGCCATCAACTGAACTGCAACTCCCTAACAAACTCGCCAGGCCTCGGCACACACCATCGTGTGGCTTGACTCCAACCTGAACACGAGTGCACACACACATACGTGCCCAGCCCCAAACTGACCTAGACCTATGCATTGGACACGAACGCGAGCACGGACTCACGCACCAACGCAACACAGACACCACGCGCGCCACACGTTACAGACTCAATTCACGCACGCCATGGCTGGACACACACGGCGTGGTTTATTCCTAACAAGAAATGTACCAGCAGATCAAAGGGTTCTCGCCGCTAGCTATGATCCATGCCTCTCATTAGTCATTACAAGCCCACGAATCCGCCCGCCATTGCCACGCACACCCAGTCTGCCGAAACTCTGTCGATGTACCCAGCTACCAACGGATTGTCTAGTTCGCGGCCTCCTCCAACCCAGCCATGTTGTTGACTCCGCAGCCGGGGCATGTGTACCGCCGCTGCAACTCCTCTGCAAGAGAAGTGCGCGCCTTATCCAGTTCGGCTGACCGCGTGCTCCAGGTTAAGGAAAGTCAAGGCAGAAGCATGGAGAAATGAGAAATAAAGCTACTCCTACGTTGAAACAGCTCGAGCAAAAGTACAAGGATATCCACCGAGCTCCTGCACCTGCTTCATGTCTCCCATAAAAGCCTCCATAAGAGCTCTCTTTGCCTGAACATCGGCCAACTCCTGACGAACCGGCAAATAATGCAACGACGATACTCAGTTTTGTCAACCAATCTCGACTGCGCATGGTCAGAGAGAACGTTTTGTAACAAATGACACAGAATAACTAAAGATGATGTAGACTGAAATTGATCAACAACAGCGCAAAAACATTGAGCTGGAAAAGTCGAAAACACACATTACATTTTTTTTTTTACTTTTTCGAAGATGGTATGCAGAAGTTATCCGGTAATTTTTTATGTGACGTGCACATCATCTAGCTGCATGTCAGCCCACCCCCCTTGACATTGTATCCCCTCTAGTGTTTATCATGCTAAAATGACTCTGCAAACTCAAAGTACATCTTGACACTTCGCAAGGACTTATCTACCGATGCATGAACCAGCCAGAAACAAGGGTTTTGCTTCCTGTTTCTCAAATGCTGTGGTCCTCATTTTCTTGATTCGTGAACTACGGAAACATTTTAATATACATTTGGCAGCACTTGGACATTTGGCTAAAGAACACCTTTCTGGTGCATTCAATGTTATCCGTTGTCCCGAATCCGTGAAGTGAAGTAAAATACATGGCATGCCAGATCTCAGTCAAATATTATGTGATTCATATGTTTGATGAGTTTTTCTTCTGTGGTGGTCTCATGAATAGGTTAATGAATAATATTTGAAGAACTGTGTTTAATCTTTAAAATATGGCGTATCAATCTGATGCAGTATGTTGTGCAAGAACAAAGATGCACCTTATCATGATCAAGCAGATCATTTTTGTACTCTCCTTCCAAGAGTTGCACCTCAGCTTCAAATGCGCTCACCTTGTCAGTCAGATCATTCAAAATACTGTCTGAATCCACAGTTTTATGCTTGTCTGCGAGATGTTGACCTGCCAATGTGAACATCCAGATATTCTATGAGTAAAAGTGACAAGTTTATAAACAGTATATTAATTGCAAGATAATCGAAAGAATGAAATGGGGCAGTATAATTCAAAGGCCATGATTTCAATTCATTGGACAATGGAAGGGCATAAAAGATCTGTAAACTATTTCTCAAGGAGCTTCAGAAACCAGATGTCCAACAAACAGTCGCATAAGAACAAGCTTCATGATAATTTTAACTTCAGAAGCACTACTAACACAAAGTTCAACAGAACAATTTAGATCAGGACAAGCACCAAATCGGAGCATTTCAAAACTCACCTGTTTAATTAAATAATCACATGCTTTGTTTACACCAATAGACAAGCAGTTCTCAGCCATCGCCTTGAACAATTGGAACAATAACGTGCAAGACTATTCTGAATCGTAGTGTAGACAATCAGCTTGAAAAATTGGAATAATTAAAGATATAACGAATTTATTTATACAAACATTCAGAGTCAAGTGTTCATTTCTTAAAATTCAAACATCCATATAAATACATAAAAGAAGATACAATGCGGATAAAAAGGAAATGACAAGAACATTGCATATATTTATAGGAACCCCATACACAGTTCAAGAACAGGAAGTGTTTCGTTACATTATCATGATTTCCACAACTTACCTTCAGCAGACTGCAGCCCAGAGCGGCTGTCTTCTGCTAATTCTTGAGAAACCATCTGCTGAAACTCCCTACAGAAGGGGTATATTCATTCTTTTTACATAATGGACAGAACAGTTGAACTTTAGAAAGTCGTAATAGTAGAAAAAAAAAGCTCCAGCTAGCTACCAAGCAAATGTCAACAATTCGACGAAAACAAGGAAAGTTGAAAGAAATAAGAATGCTATTAGAGACCAAAAACAAATAGCTGAACTTGGCAGGCACAAGAATTCAAGAAGAGATAGTGATAACATTTAAGCACTTCTGACAAAAGTTCATATCAAAACATCACTACTGTGCCATACACGATGTATCTAATACTTTCAGATATTTTGAGGAAACCCAAACAATGCATCCTATCACCGTAGAACAGAGGTAAGTGCCACCATGGGCTACATACAGGTCAAAAGTGATGCAGCATCATTTACAGTTTGTTTCATGTTCAGCAAACAACATAATATAGTCATCACAGGAAAAACACAAAATTCAATACCTTATCTTAGTGTTCATCTCATGCATCTGCCTGATGAACTCGTCTCTACAACAGTCAAGGCAAGTATATGCATGATTAGTGGACATCAGCAACACCATCCAACAGAAATGCCGCATTTCGGGCAGCAACAAGGCACAGTGAAAAGCTAATTGTACTCACCTTTCGCTGTCTCCATTGCTCTTTTGGAGCAATTACACCAGAACACCAACATCAAGTCCCCAAATTCGAAGAATGCACACCAACACAATCATAAAAGCAGGTCATGTTGAAGCTTAAACGACAGACCAGAAACCTAAATTGGTACCATTTCGGCGATTCTAACCTTAAGCGCTTCCAAATCAGAGCCAACCTTCGAAATCTCCTCCTGGAGGCGCGCCATCGTCGCCTGAACGAACCCAAAGGAACTCAAATTAAATCGCACGAAGTTGAGCACAAGTGACTCGAATAGTCGACTCAGAGGAGGGATGCGGGGATACCTCGAGCGCCTGGATGGACGCGGCGGCGATCGCGGCCTGCACCTGGCTCCCGCGGAGCTCCTGCTCCGCCTCCTCACGCGCGCGCTTCGCGGCGTCGAGCTCCTCCACGGCCGCGTCGGCAGCGGCCCGCGAATCGGCGAGGCGCCGCCTCAGATCCGACACCCTGCGCTCTGCACGCGGAGAGGGAAACGCGTCCGATCAGCGCGGCCGCCAAAACCCTGATGAGGGCTTTGCGCGGTGCGGAGGGGGATGCGGCGAGGAGGAAGGCTTACCGCCGTGCGACTTCTCAGAAGCGAAGTCGCGGATGATGGAGAGGAGCTGCTTCTGGCTCTCGCCGCCCGCCGACGCAGCCATGGGCTCCGGAGGGGGGGTGGGGGGAGCGTGCGGGAGGTTCCGCCGGAAGCTTCTAGAAGGTTCGGTTGTGCCGTTCCCGCCCTCGGGTGAGCGATATATGGAGCAAGAGGCGGGAACGGGGTGGGCTCAGTGCGTTTCTCGAGAGGAGGCCCAAGAAATCAGTATCATGGCCTCATGAGCTGTGGAGGCCTCTTAGTGGGCCTTAGACATTCGGCTCTCTTGGACACGAAATCTTCGGATGTTTGATAACAAGTTTCCACGTACGCCTCAAAAGTTCTCAAAAATAAAAAAAAAACGTACGCCTCAAAAAAAAAAGTTTCCACGTGCGTAAGGAAGAAAGGATGATGACATTTACCTGCAACGTTGGACAATTGATCCCTAATAATCGTCATATATATGAGATACATCACGAGACAAATAGGTCAAAATAACAATAGTCGTCATGTATAGGACAACCGTTCTTCTTTTAGACTTATCGAATAATAATAATCAGAACATTGGCAGCGTACACCTCGAGCTTATGATTAGAAAGGTATTGCTTACCTATCACCTGCTGGTCACCCCGTTAGTTGCCGACATGCATTGGAAGGACTCCCAGCAAACGGACGGACACGTATCCTAGCTACAGCGTTGGAAAGTACCACATACGCTTGTGGAAGAACTACAGGCCATCGGCCCAGCTGTTGTATCATTACATCATCGTTTCTGTTGTCAACAGAAAGTGTGTTCGGAACATTTCGATGTCTGATTCCGTTCCTGATGGGAATGCCTGACGGACCGAGCGTCGACCAAGGTTAAAACGACGCAAAATAAGAGCCCGGAAGCCGCTCGCCGACTCTGTTTATTTTGTGAACCACCACTCACTAGACATTTTCCCTCGCAAAAAAGAAAAAAAAGACTCACTAGGCATTCAACAAATTGCCTTGCTACGAGGCTCTAATAACAACGAGCAAAAAGGACAGCAGAACACCCGAGCTTTCGAGCATACTGAAGGTTCACATGAATGCGCATGATGTCCAAGTGCGAGCCATCCTCAGCGTTCGCGTGCAGCTGATTCTGATGCCGCTGACTGTTGCCACTCTGCCTATGAAGCCCGTGAGCCGTGCATGCATCTCGCGAACACCGAGCTTTGCTTGCAGGCAATGGTGCGCCCTTAGATTAATAGACCCGAACTGAAGTGCCAAGGAGGTGGCGTGAGGACGCAACCTGATCGATGCTAGTACTACATGCCTGTGCTGCGCGGCTGTGCGTCCAGTCCACAACACTTGTGCTGGATGCCGGGGTCGATCGGCGCGTTGCTCGCGAAGCAGCGCAGAGCCAACCAGCCCGATCGAGGTCGTTCGTTCCGCGTGTCGTCGTCTGTGCGTGTCTCGTGCATTGGCAAGCCGGTTGCGGAAGCAACGGCGGGCGCGTCACTACGACGACGTGTCGCGAGCGCGGGTGCGGAAGCATACTCAACGTTCACAAGAATTGCACGATGTCCAAGCGCGAGCCATCCTGTGCGTGCATTGAGATTGACAAGCCGACCATGGTCTGTGCGTGCATCGCCAGCTAGCCAGGGTCGCGCGCGGCCTTGCGCATCGACAGGACGACAAGCCAAGCAGCCCGTGGTCGTTCGGTTCGCGTGTCGTCTCGTCTTAGGTAGTAGCGGCCTGGTTCCTCGTGCATTGACAAACCGGTTGCGGAAGCAACGTCGACAGCAAGCGGCGTCTCTACGACGCGTCGTGCGCGCGGGTGCGTTACGCCGCCGACGCCGCCAGGCCAAGAGCGCGCGCGCACGGCGCGAGGCCTTCTCCAAGAATGTGCGCGCTCGAGCGCGCGGGCGGGTGGTGCGAGACGTTGCTCCGTCCTTGTCTCGCTCCCGGAGCGGATGCTCGTGTCAGATGCTGCTGGGAACGTCAAGAACCTCCGGCCCGGGAATCTCGTCGATCGCCGCACCGACGACGACGACGCGTCTCGGTTCGGCGAGCCGAAGAGGTCAAACGGCGCTTTCAAGGGGCAGGCAGTGTGGACGTCAGTCCAAACTTTTTTTTTTTTTGTTTCTCGCGATGAGGGCATGATCGATCGAGGTGGAGGAGAGCAGATCGAAGCAGCGGCTGAGCATGGCGTGACTTGATGATGGGACAAATATACGTACTATGAGATTCGCTCGGCATTGTAAAGACTGATCGATCCCTCAACATCCTTCCTTTGGAGTATATTAATCACGAGCGAAGGTTCCATGATCGGTGACCGGCTTCGCTGCGCGGCGTCAGCGCAATCCGGTAGGTTGGACCAACTTTTTTCTTTGAGCCGGAGTACGTATAATATGTGGTCGTCAGAATAAAAGCTTGCACCTAATTAACCATCTTTAGTAGTCAGTCACAAACGGCGGCCCTGCAGGACGTACTGTGTACTATAGTGCATAAGCAGAAGCTGATTACGTAGGCTGGCTTTGGCACTGTACTACCACTTGCGCGTGAAGCTAGCAACCTCGAGAGAAATGGGAGTACATCCATATAGAACGTATTATATTAGGCCTGGTCTAAATAAAGTCTCGTGCAACACTAATGCATGCATGGCCGAAAGCAAGTGCCATTGATCATCAAGAAAAATCAGGACTGTGCATTACTCATGACCAGTGCTGGTTGTTAGTATTTACTACTACCAATGCTGGAGAAGTCTTTTGTGAGATCTCGATCAACCTCCACAATGTACAAACAGCAAAACAAAACGCCGGATCTGACCAGAGGTACACCTGTAATTAACTCTGTAAGCCAAACCATCCCTGTATAGGTGCACCTTAAGCCGAAGACCATCTTGCGCACACCTTACTTAAAGCAGGTGGTGGTCACTCACATGACATGTACCAGTACCGCTACTGGATGTTTACAAACACCGACGTTAAACGTACGAAGAAGAAGCCTGTAGTAGGATGGCTAACTAACCCCGTACAACTGCTAAGGAGGCGAGGACACAACCTGACGTTAATGTGTGTTGTTGCCTCCGCGTCCCCAGCGAGAGACCGCACGGGGGAACGAAATCATCTGCCGTAGGTATTATAACGGCAAAGCCGTGCCGTTTTACCTGCGCTGTACACTACTCCCTTCCGTATCGTTAACAGCATAAGAGAAAGGCATTTTAATTAAGCCCAGGCCGGCGACACTGATTATCCCTTCGCTTCTACTTCTTCGCTCGTCGCTAGTGATCGCCGACAGCTTTTCTTTGCCTTTCCTTCTCATGGTCGCTTGCCACGAGCTTGCTTCTAGGTGCCTTGAGGAACCAAATTGGAAGAAGAAACCAATGGAAATCAAACCAGAGTGAGCTTCAGTGAAGAAAGTGCGGCTGCCGGTGACGAGATTCATAGGTTTAGGAGCTTAATTGATTTCGCGGCTGCCGGCGAGATTGTAGTGAGAGAGATGAGATGCCTGGGTAAAACGATGGCTTGGGGAGAACAATGGTGATTGTACGATTGGGCCTAATGTGGGCCAGAGATGGCATGGAACCATGGGCTATTGTTTTACAAAGGCAAATCTCCATCGCTAAATCTGGATTAGTGGTTCAGATGAAAACGGCACGTCTGTGCCGTTATAGTTGCAACAGCAGAGGATTTTATTCCCCGCACGGGGCGCCAACCCAACCCTGAGCTGGACGCGGCCCCGGCCTCTCGACGCCAATCAAGCGCACCAATTAACCACAGCTTAACTGGAATGGTGCGATCGATCCGTGTGCCGTGCTACGTGCGTGCGTGCGTGCCCCGGACGGACATCGACGAGCCTGTTTTCGCGGAAGCAACCGTGGTGGCGTCGCTCGTCTCGTCGCGGGCTCGCATATAGTATTGCCGCCGGCCCGGCGCGGGTTCGCGTTACGTCGAGGCCAGGCTGGCCGCGGCTAGTTGGGCGGCGGCTTCGGTTGATGCGCGCGCGTGCGGGGTGGTGTCATCCGTGAGACGGTGCTGTGTCCTTGTCTTGCTTGGCCTGCTGCTCGAGGAAGGGGTCCTCGTGTCACGCGCGCAAGCGCTGGGAATGTCAAACTTGTCCGCGAATATTTCCCGCGCACCGACGCCGCTCCACTCTTTCTCGGCTCGGGCCGGGGAACCGACTGAGGAGGAGGTCAAACAGCGCTGTCAAGGCGGTCAGTGTGTGTGCGTGGACGCCTGGACGTCACTCTAATTTTTCAAAGCTCTGTGAGGCGGCGGAGATGCTGCGGCCAATGGAGCAGGGCGTGATTTGGTCGATCGCCTTGTCGTCGATCGTCGTCCCTGCAACGCATATATAGGTTCAAATATGTAATCCAGCTCCGCGATGGCGAACGAAGGCTCGATGGGTGTGATCCAACAAATGGTTTGGTGATCAACTCTGCGCCGTGTTGTCGGCGACATCGATCTCTGCCTTGTTAATTAGGTTCGACTTCGGATGGATGACGACGCCCCGAAAACGAAAGCATGAGTTCGACGAGAGACTGCACTGCAGGAAGAAGGTCACAAACATTGCGCGTTACTGCTATATTCACGCACTATACTAGAACCAGCACGTGCCTTCTTGGGGTTTTTTGATCTCAAAGGATCGAGCTGATCTGTACTAGCTAAGCAAACGAGTCATACTACTTTTCAGTTAGTTTGATCAGAATTCATCACCACATCAAGGCCATCACTGAACACGCTAGTATACCAAGCAGAGCAGTAGGAGTACACAGCTGTGGAGAGGTCGGTACGCATTTTTGACCAGAAAGCAGCAGAACTAAACTTGCACGTCAGCACGTGCACCCTAAGCTTCAGTAGCTTACTTTTCTCATGTGCGTTTCGTTAAGCCACTCTCGTGCTGTACAGGACCAAACTAGCCCAGTTTCAGGTGTAGACTTCGTCTAACCTTAATAGGAGTAAATTCAGAGGACAGGTGCTACAGGATCGCGACCAAACGCTACCTAATGATCATATCTCGCCGAAAGTTCATTACTTACATTTCAATAAAAAGTTGAGTACTTGTGACCACCGGTCCACCATCACCTGTATATATAGCAAGATTCATGACAAGATGGGCAAAGCAAATTATTTAGGAGCGGCCATAAGATTACTTAAGCAATGGGCTCCCCTCATGCATGTACAGGTGTCATCCACACAATTGAATAAGCAGTCGCTGATTACTAGTACATAGGCTTTTGACATGATTTGCAAGGGCAAGCGACATCCACGTAGTAGGTCAGTTCCAAAACTGAACTCGGGTGCAATGCTAGTGCATGCATGGACTAAAGCAAGTGTCATGACGACCATCAGGAAGGCTTATCAGTGCATGCAGTGGATGGGCATATATGAAGCACACATGACTGAGGTGCTGCCCATGTGGCCTGATACATCGCTAATCTAAGCTAAAGCACAGAGTCTCTGAGAAGTCGGTACTAGTATCAAGATTCAAGAATGCCCCAGCCTCCGACAGGCAGCAAAACAGCATTATAGCACAGCACGCTACATGCCGGGCATGAGTAGCACGTATCTGGTGTTCTTCACTGTTTCTGACCCTGTAGTGCACCAGCACCACGGTAACCCACCGATCAATGGCGACTTGCAAAAGACAGTCTGTGATTATTCGCCGCATTTGGGTAATCTCGGCCAAAGAGGCTGAGGCAGAGGCCGGAGGAAGGATTCTCTCCTTGGGCTCACGTCGGTTCCCATATATAAGAGCCGTTACTTTCAACCTTTGTGGCTTTGCCAAGACTTTCATGGCCTAGGTTCACGCACTGCAGAGATGCTGCAGCGCTACGAGGAGTGCGTAGAAAAGGTCCCTTGTTGTTCGTGTAGTTCCAGAGAGGTGACAACAGCATTGCGGATGAAGCACAGTGTACAGAATTTTGTGTGCACCTTTTACGGGTTAAGCTTTAGCTAAAAATAATCCCCCTACCAGTGCTTCTCCGGAAAAGATCGGCATACTGTTCAACAAACATGGGCCAGGAATTCATTGCCGTTTCCTGGTTACAGTGAAGAGGTGTCTCATTGGAGGCCGACATGTAAGAAGAGGGCTCAGGTAGAGCAGCCTACCTAGATTCTTGACTAGTCCATGCTGCATTGGAAAGCCGACGGACCCCGCGTCATTGAATTTGTAATGATCCTGCCACCTGTGACCTGTCCCATGCCCATCCCGCGGTACTCCCTGTAACTTTTGCGAACCCAGAACACACTGGTCCTACGGAAAATGTGCATCTTTTTTTTCTGAAACTTGGATTGTCAACGGATTTCGAAATGTTTACTAGTACTCCGTACTAGTAGTAGTACATCAGATTAACGAAGATGTCTAGGGACTAGCGAGGAATGGCATACACCGGACCGGAGAAGTCGACTCGAATGTGGTATGGGCCCGGCCGGGAGAGGGACTGACGCGATGTTTCTATACGTACGCTCGCGCGCGTCGCACAAGCGGCCAAGCGGAAGAGGAATGGTTCCACGAGGTGGTCACGTCGCGCGCGTGGAGAGAGGCAGCGGCACATGCAAGGCATCTGCCTGCAAGAGAAGGGACATGCCACGCTGCGGTTACATGCAGGGAATGCGTGCACGTGTAGGGTAGGGAATGGGCGACCCTATCCATACGCACAGTGTGTCGTTTCAAACTTTTTATCGGTAGAGTTGTATTGTTAAATCTCGTATATATAAGTCCGTATAACCTTCATTTTATGAAGGTTTTATGTTATGTAATCATTTAGATGGTAATGTAGATGAACCATACTGGCTACTCCATTTCAAACGTCCTTGTATGTATGTGTAGCACTGTTATTCCTTTGCTAGTACTAGCACTATTTTCTTTACGCAAAGAAGATTAACCTAGCTAGAGAGAGGCAGCTCTTGACAGGAAATGGAATAGAAGGAGCCAGGAGCATACACCCAAGTTCATGGGATACCCGTCAGTCACATGGTCTCCAGCGCCGCACTGCCGGCATGTTCGCAACCGAATTAACGACCGGGTCCTCAAGCACACATGCTTATTATGTTCCGATTCCACGAACAAACGCGATAGACACGGCGGCGCTGCGCGCACTTGCAACGGGAACCTGACAGCGGTCAATGGCGCCACAGCGCCTCGCTGGGCCGCTCGATCTACAAGCACAGTACGTAGTCCTACACGACAAGGGGACGTGATAATTAGAAGGACACAATAATTGTGCATGTGAAATAATAGAGCAATTAATCTGCTGCTATATCATGCAAATACATACTCCCCGACGACACGTACGTATTGTCGCCTCTCCGACGCAATCATTCCCTCTGCATGTGGTGAGTGTCGTCGCGGATACGAATATGATGAGCTAGGTGCTGCCTCTGTACTGTATCTCTCTCCAGCCCCACGTACTGGCAGGTGTAGCATTTGTTCTCTTCTGTTATTAGAGGGGTCGTGTTAGGCATAGAGGCTAGCTATACCTTGAGGTTACAAGAAAAACCCCATGTAGATACGTTTTATTAATAGGTTAGATACACATATTGTGTCTCTATCAAGATATAGACACGTTTTCACAAAGCGTGTTCGAGGCGTCCTCGCACGGGCCATGTCAGAGTTAAGATACGATTTTTGAAAGCGTGTCTACAAAGGTCGACGCTTCATAGAGACATTATTCAACGCACCTACATATATAGATATGTTTTCATAGATATAATACAATACGTCTCTATTGAAGTAGACACGTTTCATAGTGATGGATTCATGTGTGTTAAGAAATGTAGACACATTGTATGCCGTCTTTATAGATACGTGTCAAAAAATAATGTAGACACCTATTGGTTTTTTCACGCCATTAGCAGGAGTTGAACCTGAGACCTCTTTGTTTCATGCAAGCTCCTCTAACCATCTCATCTCGCAAACAATTCTGAATAGATTTGGACATGTATCCTTTTCTACTAATTTGTTCTAAGTGTTTCAATATCTCTAAAATCATTGACAGCGTGTCAACACTATCTCTAGATGAAGCTAGATACGATGAAAGCGTGTCTAATATTATATTATTTTTTATACGTTCTTTATAACATATCAAGAAGCATCTTCGCATGAGTCTAGATATGGTCAAAACGTGTCAAAGTGTCATATCCCTTTGAGACATTCTCGGTAGCATGTCAAGAATCATCTTTGAGGAGCTAATGATGGTTGAAAGCAATATCTAATATCGTATCATTGTGAGATGTTATCAAAAGCATGTCAAGAAGGGTATTTACGATGCGTAATAACACTTCAAAGCGTGTCTAATATTGTATCACTTTAAGATATTATAAAAAGCATGTCAAGAAACATGCCTATTTTGTTACCAACGTTAAAGCGTATCTAATAATGTGTCAAATTGATACGATCTCAATCGTGGGAAAAAACGTCTTTAGGTGCTGATGTAGTGATGTTTATAAAAGCGTATCTAGAAAAGCGTGCTTAGAAGGCATTTTTCTTGTAGTGTTATAGAGTTAACAAAAGTCAAGCAGCAACCGTCAATTGGTTGTGCATAACTTGCCGAAACAGTTGTACTGTCAATTTACAATGTTTTCATGCTTATGTAACACCCTCACCAGCTATTTGCTTGGTCAATTCGGCTGCTTCCTGCTGATGGGGTTAGATGCATGAGACCATGCGATGTGCAAAGTTCTTGTTCGGCCAACTGCACGGTCGACGATTGGATTGGATGGCGTATCGTCGTCGGTCGTTCAGCTGGCAATGGGAGCCAATGGCACTGGACACTGGTATTCCCAAAGTCGCCGGATAGGAGTCTCTTCATCTCGAGCCACCTCACCAACTTCAACAACTTATCCTCAAAAAACAACTTCAACAATTCCCCGAGGACTCCAACAAATTTTGCTCATTTCTCACTCGCGCGTTGGAAGTCTGATAAAAAAGCGATCATGTTGGATGCCCCCCTCTGCCGTCATATCAGTGTTGGAGAAAAGGCAAGCGAGCTTGGCCCCGATAGAGCGCAGCGGCCTTTTGGCCACATGATTTTGTTTGTGAACAGAGTTCCTTTTACTGGTAGCTTTGATTTGTTCTTCCATTTTGCGCTAGCTTGTCCCTGGTCTTGGCGGCACCGGCCATGAAGTACTTGAGCGTACGTACGATATTTCCCTCAGCAGCGCTAGCTTTTGCCGCAAAGGTGCCGTCATGCCGAGTCTTTTAACAAAAGTAGGGCATGTGAAATGATGGAGTACCGGTCAGCTGGAGTTTTGTATGCTACTGCTACTAGTAGATGCTAGAGTTGATGATTAGTGCATACTAAAACATTGCATGGGTCGTTGCTCACGCACCACAAAAATGTACACAGCTAGCTTGTTGCGCCGCTTGTTTCTTCTTTTCCATTTACAAACCCAGAAGTACTCGTATGAGTAGTATCATCCAAATAGGTAGTACAAAAACAAAAGGTCCTGAAACCTTGAACAACAGCATGCACGAATGTATACGTACGTAGATCAGTGAGGCCACAGACGACGAACCTGACATCGTCATACCGTAAGCACTGCTGAGACGGAGAGTAGTAGCAGGAGAAGTAGTAGAGCAGCTGGTGACAAGTGACAACCATGGCTACCGGCAGGCGCCTCCGGAGAAGAAGCCAGGGTGGCGCACAGACGACACCATCGTTTTCGGCCGCCTGGAAACGAACCACGTCTGTCTCCGTGGACCTCGGATCTCATCAGAGTAACAAGAGTCCACGCGGCCGCCGGTTTTCCCGAACAACACGTGCCGACACGTACCTACGGTGCCTCGTCTTTTGCACGCCGCACGCCGAAAAGCCGTGCAGGGTGCCGCATGCAGCAGCCAGTCACATGCGTGTTACTGTGTCTGCATCCGCAGGGTACAACAATCCTCCTGCTGCCTGAGGCCCTGACACGCACACGGCAGAGGGCCTTCCTGCTTGCTTGGTTGCCACTCCAAGGACATGGACGCATCATGTCCAGCTGCCTTGCACGTTGGCTGACGCTGCTGCATAAAATGTGTGGACTTTTCCGGCCAGAACCCCGAAAGGTCCGTTCCATCTATACTTTGTGCACAATGACACGTACAAGGTGGTTTTGTAGTGATAACAAGAGAAATATGGACTCTGTCAGATTATGGTGAATCATCAGGCTTGGCTGAATTAAGATGAGTCTGCTCGCTTTTAAGGTTGATCTGCACATGAAAACCGTACCGTACTGCAAATGCCAATGCACCTTCAGCCATCACGAGACTGAAGTACTGCCGCTCGGTGCGTGCAGTACCTCAGAGTATAAAGCACAAGAAACGTACTACCAAGATCTGCACGCGTCAACGCGGCCAGCTGCCACAGGTCTGGCTAGACTTTTGGACGACGTACGTACTCCCACCGTGCACCCACGCCTTTGGTACGAAACGAATCGAATCTCCCCCTTTCAGCTTCAGCTGGCGTGACCAAAGCTGGCGCAGTCCAGGACACGACGCGCGCGCACGGTATGGATGGACGGTCGCACGGCACCACGCCCGCGCGGCCGTGTTCGCCGTCGTGGAGCGCGCATTTTGTTTCGTCCGCATGCGCGTGCGCCGACGGTCTGGGGCACGGCGGGTTGAAATCGGCTGAGACTCTTCTGTTTGTTCCTGGCCGTCTGTTACGCGCCGGGCGCAGGTGGCCGTCAGAGACCTTACCACGGCGGCCAGCGGAGCGGGCGCGCGCGGCATGGCGATCACATGCCCTTTGCAAATGGCCGGGGGGAGGTTCATGAACATATAATGTGAGAAGAAAAGTTTTCTGCTCGATCCTTCAACAGTTGTACCCCCACGCCACGGCACAGCCACCCCAACCCGGCCTACGAAACCTGGAAATCAATAGTTCAAACCAGCCCACTAATAGGACAAAGATGGATTTGTGAATGAGAAATAAAAGTTGCCCCACGGCCGGGTCTCCCACCACTCATGGCAAATCATCATGTGAGCTGCAGCACTGTACGTTTCTCCGTACGTACGACGAAAGCCCCGAAAGTCCAAGGCCGCCGTGTCCCGCTCTCCCCGCCGCGCAGCGCTCGGTACGACGGCGAATCTCCCCTTTTTCAGTGAATAAACAGAGCAGAGCTGGCTCGCACGGCACAAACGAGAAGGACACGAGCGCGCACAGTCGGTGCCGCGGGGACGCCGTCCTGCTCTGCCCGCGCCTCGCACGCAAGCCGTGGAGAGCGTACGCGTACGTCTTTCGTCCCGTCCGGCGCGCGCGCGTGACCGCGTCGATCGGACTCCACTTGGCCCGGGAGAACGACGCGCGTCGCGGCTTTCGCCAAACAGACCGCGGATGCGCAGCGCGAACGCCCGTGGTTTCAAGCGCGGACTCGAGGGGCTTGGGCACCTCGGTTCGGCTCGGCGCGTTGGGGCACCGGCGCCAGGGGAGCCAACGGCTGGCTGTCTGGGTGGTACTGGTAGGGGAAAAAAAATGGCTGCCTTTCTTGTACGTTTCCCGGCCGTTTGCGCGACGCGGCCACGCGGCCGACGGCTAGGTGCCTAGGCCGTCCTACCGAGCTCACGGCCAGCTAGCGGCGCCGTGCGCACATGCTCTTGACGGCGGCCGGGGATGGGAGCGTCATTGCAAAAATGTGGCCACCATGCGCGCGCTGGCCCGCCCGTGCGTTGCCGAGTTTTGTCCCGCCCGCACGCTCGCGGCCGCGGTGGACTTGGCCGGGGAAACGCGAGATGCCCCGGCCTCTCCGCCGAATTGGCCGCGGACGCGCGATCGAGGACCCGTGATTTCACCTCTTCACTCCACGAGGGATTCGGCAAGTCTCGGCTGGCTGGCTCGCCGCGCCAACGCCGTGCTGGGCCGGAGGTGGTAGAAAAATGATGACCTTTTTGTACGTACGTTCCCGGCCGTCGTCGCGCACACGGGCCGCCGCACTGGTGGTGACATCAGAGAGGGCGCGGCCAGCCGATCGCGCACATGGTTGACGGCGGTTGGCCGGGGAGGGGAGCGTGACGGTTGGGGATCAAACAACAACACTGCGCAGTGCGCAGGCAGGCAGGCAGGCTCGTGATTGCCAGAACACTGCAAGCTCGTGATCCATTTATTATCTGGCAGATTAATTAGCGAGGTTATCCTGTCTTCGCAACAGAGGCTTTGCCATGCAAGCAAGTGCGCAAAGAATCGGCCGGACGCAAGGGCAGGCCTATGAGAAATGGTGCTATTTGTGGAGAGAACCGTTTACATTCACTGTGGGGGTTAATAAGCTAAACTTTTGTTTTCAATTTCTTAGTATGATTCTCTGAGAAATGTGTAGTTTTTACCTTTCAACGGTACATGAATTGTTCAGCCTCCAAAGAAGGCCGGGTCCAAAAGGACCTTTCTCTAAAAAAAAAAAAAAAAAAAAAACGGTACATGAATTGTTTGGTAACAGAGTTTGGTCACACGAAAATTAGACAGACAAACTGATGTTACATGCGAACGTTTTTTTTTATTGGACATGTGAACGTTACCACTTCAGTGACATGGGAAACCACGTTTTTTTTCTAACACCATTTAGCTGGCATTGAGGTGTTGAATCGTTCTCGTTGAAGTTCATTCTGCACCAATGTTCCAGCAGATTACTTGACGCATCTTCTTTCACAACGAGACAGCCTCTTCCCCACAAATTGATAAGCCATCCGTCCCTGATAAAGAAAAGGCAATGTTTTCAGGACAATTTTACGCTCAACCAGGGGCATTTTCTAAAACCGTCCGAAACTTAATTTGATAGCAGATACTATATCCCGATATGGACGAACATGCCCTTTTATTATCTCTTGATAGCAAAGCTACTACTATCATCACCTGCGAAAGTATCATTGGTACTAATGAACCCTAGTGTTAGCCTGTGATAATTGCAGGACTCGGTCTCAGAATTTTTTGATAAATGTGTCTAAACTACTCGTGTTGCCATGTCTAGATCAATCATTATTTGGTAGGGATGCTCTAGCTACAAAGTGGTTGGCATTTTATTTTCCGTAATATTTTTTCATAGTATATTTTTGTTTTTTCCAACTGGATTTTTCTAATGTTGCATGCATCATAAGTCTCCGGCTCGAACTCTCATGAAAGCCTGATTAGTAGTATATAAGCTAGCTTAATCATCAAGCACTACTCTAATAGTAGCATGTCCTGTACTGATCTATAGTAATTCTGCTAATTGCTAGCTAATCGCAGTACCAATATATTTAGAATCATGTGCTACACTGTAAGGCTGGACTGAGCCGTATAGTAGTAAACACAAATAAAAAATTGACATATACACCTTTTTCAAGAATGTATAAAAAATCTGCTACATATTTATATATCGAAAAGCTGGCGTTCCACTGTTCGTAGTCGGAAGCACATACTAAAAAGTGGCGTTCAAATATCCGTAAATATTCGAAAATACACTCTAACTAATATATTTGTGCGACGCATTAGCAAAGTCATAACCTAAATGAATTGCTCCAAGGCTTTTACGCTTCGCGTCAGGTGCTATCTCATTCACTACACTCGAAACTAACACTTGTTGCTCTCTGAGTGATCAAGGGAAAAAAATGATGCTCTTCTTCCCATTTTTTCAAGAATCAAACTACTGGTTTGACACATGTATATTGACCATATCAAATGAAATTACGTTCGAATCAAGCTGGTTTGACAGCACACCACACAGCATCTCCAAACATAATTTAAAATCCTCATCTACGAAGATGATGATGTAAAGACATGTCAGCCACGTAGTTTCTCCGGGCTCCGTTAGATTGGTTCCTTTTTTTTTTCTGGTGGAAGCAACAGTTGTTAGTAATAATAAACAAACAGGGCATCCCACTGGAGGAGGCATGCAAAACCAAAGCGTGTCACATGGCAATACATGTGCGCATCTGTCAAAAACACATGTAACCATGCTTCACCGGCTGGATTGACACTGGGACGAGGAATAACAATGGTGTATGTGCAGGCCCATGGACTTGCAGCTCTCCCATTGGTCATATCAGATCACTGGATGCAATTTTCTGGTAAGGAATATGTTGTGTGGTAAAGATTAATACAGATATCTCAGGATTGTAAGACAACAACTGGGTTGACAGATTGGTTGATCAGAGTTGTGGATAAAGTTTGGAATTTCTAGTCACATGTGGGTCGATCTCGATGCAACATTACATCAGCAACAGAGTGCAGCGAGATTTTTACACACCGGTGGACGGCGGTACAGTATATTTTTCTTCCCCGTTCCTCTCACTGTTATTCAAGTTACTAGTACTACCTGTGTTACAATTTCTTTGGTGAGTGATTAAGTGAAAAGGCATTGCTTAAATCATGCCAATCATAATGCTGAAAAAGTAGTAATGCATTTTCGCGTAAGCCTTTTGCTACAAGAAAAGTTTTGCTCATTGTTGCCATCTTATTGATGGGTTATCATGACTAGACAAACATAACGCTGAAAATCTAGCCTAATAGCTCTCCCCTTTCCGATTTGCCGTTACTTCATCCAAAAACATGGTCTGACACTCTGACACAATTACTTGAGGTAAACAAAAGGCCCAGCTACTTGTGACCTAACGAAAACTTTTCCAAGGGAAATCACCAATCCTAGGACGCTCAAATAACCTGAGCCAGCAGCTGCTCTGATATATACACTCTCTTTCATTCACCAAAACACCACACCTACCGATCTGCTCTACTACTCCAACTAAAGCCAAGAAATTCCCCAACACATCTCCAGAAACAAGCACAAATGATGGACACAACAAAGATACCCAGAAAAATACACACTGCCATTTCGGAAATGGCATTGAAATACTCCTGAAAAAGACAATTAATTAATGCGCAGTCCACTCCAAGATCTCATCTCCCTCGCCCACCCGCCATCTCCTCGCTATTAGTACCGCGACGCCACCGCACCAGCTCGCCGTCTGCCCCTCCCAAGGAACTCCTTGTCCACCCACCTGCGCCGAGACCACGGCGGCTCGGCCGCCGCTACCCCCGGAGCAGTGAGGCTGTAGTGGGAGCAGAGGCTGAGCGCCATGGGCCCCGCGCCGAGGGAGCCCATGAAGCAGCGCGTGAACCGCTGCCTGCTGCGGCTGACGGACCGGGACACGGAGGCGATGGCGGCGGCGGAGCTGGACGCAATCGCGCGCGGGCTGGAGGCGGACGAGCTGCCGGTGTTCGTGGCCGCGGTCTCCGACGCGCGGTCCACGGACAAGACGCCGCTCCGGCGGCACACGCTCCGGCTGCTCGCGCTCGTCGCCGGGGAGCACCCGCGGGACGCCGTCGCGCCGCTCGTGCCCCGTCTCGTGTCCGCCGCCCTGCGGCGGGTGCGCGACCCGGACTCCTCCGTGCGCGCCGCGCTGGTCAACGCCGCGCGCGCCGCGGCGGGCGTGGCGGAGTCGCCACCCGCGGCGCTGGAGCCGCTCGCCGACGCGCTCCTCCACGAGCAGGACCAATGCGCGCAGCTGGCCGCGGCGCTCGCCGCGGCGGCGGCCGTCGAGGCGTCGGCCCCCACCGACGACCTCGCCGCCTACCTCCGGGCCCTCCTCCCGCGCCTCCTCAAGCTCCTCCGCAGCGCCGCGTTCAAGGCCAAGCCCGCCCTCATCTCCCTCATCGGCGCTGCCTCGGCGGCCTCCGGCGGCGGAGCCGCCTCCACGGCGGTGCCATGCCTCCGCGACGCGCTCACCGGCGACGACTGGGCCGCAAGGAAAGCTGCCGCTGAGGCGCTTGCGTTGTTAGCTCAAGAGCACGGAGACGACCTCGTCGCTCACAAACCCTCCTGCATTACCGTCTTTGAGGCGAAGAAATTTGATAAGGTCGGTCCTTCGTAGCAAATTTAGGATCTTGGCCCTGGTATCCTGGATCTGCATCATGTCGACATTTGTTTTGACACTTTCTTGGCCCAATGCAGGTGAAAATTGTTCGCGAGTCCATGAATCGGATGATCGAGGCTTGGAAGGAGATCCCAGACATGGACGAGGAAGTGTGCTCCTCTGGTGTGCCGCCATCGCAGCAGACCAGATCTTCTCTCACAGGTGACGTAGCTGTTCTTGAGGTTCTAGTCACTGTTTTCCCTTTTCTTTGTGGATGGGAATACACATCGTAGAAAGTGAACCTTTTTTTGATTTTTGAAGAAAAATGAACTTATTTGGTAGACAATTCTCTTTTTTATTCAATGAAAGAAACTGTCAGATTTTCGGAAATTACTAGTACTATAGAACAATTCGTTGCTGAAGAAACGAGACAGTTTTCTAAGCCGATATGTCCACGCCAACATGCACATCACTACACTTGTCTGGATAGAGGTGGTAACTGGTAAGAACATCAATGCTCTTTTCTAACACCATGAATTTTGTAATTTAACAGAGAGTTCAAGTGACTGTCGATACCCGCCTGATTCCATGGGATCCAACTCTGCCCCTTCAATTTCAAGGAGGAACTCATGGCCAAATAACAGGTCACCCCCAAGGGAAGCATTGCAGAATGCCAGCAACAGAAAGGCCAACCCATCTTCTACCTTGAACAGGAAGAATTCGCTTCCTGCACGACGCAATGTGGACCAATCCAAGAACTATGACCACAAGATTGATACAGTTGCTCCAGATGCGACCCCGATCAAAATGGTGACTGAGGAGAAGCTCCTGAAAGAGGGTAATGTTAGAGAAAGGCTTGAAGCGCGTAGGGTGCTGTTCCAGAAGACTGGCGAGAAAGGGTATAAAATGTTGGCTGGTCTCAAGTCAGGATCGAGAGTTCTTCCATACAATGGGGATGGTGACTTGGAAGAGACTGCAAAAGCCGAGAACACACCTGAAGAGTCTCAATCAGCTCACAAAGATGAAGACCTATCGAAGATCAGGATGCAGCTGTTTCAGATTGAGAATCAGCAGGCCAGCTTGCTTAATCTTCTGCAGGTAATTATCCATTGTTACACTGCTTGTCTTACTTACAAAATGAACTGAAATTACTAATTGTTCATACAAGAGAAAATCTTCTTCCTTTTTATTTTTTGGTTCAAGAGTTCTTGTGTGATAACATGATACGTCTTCAGCAAACATGAGTGGAAGCTAGAACCAAACAGTAGAAATCTAACAAAAGAATAACAATTCTTGTTTCTTGGTAAACTTTTACACAAAGCAAGCTATCCTTAGTGAAACCGCACGCATTTCCTAGATTGTAAAAAAATGTACCTACCACTCCTACTGGACGTTACATTGTGGGCAGATCGTGCATTGAAGAGAGGTCCTACTCTGTTCATGAACCAGGTTATATTTAATACGACTAAGAGGGTATTATTTGGTCTCAGTGCGAAGCATGGACCGTTTGGTATGAATCATACATTCAATGTGTCCTGATAGACTAGTCAAATCAACAGGCATTTAGCCATGAGCCGTGGCATGGTGTGGGGAACCCTGGACTGCTATCGTTTGCTACTTTGCTGAACATATGTTTGATGTTACGCACTTGTGCATAACAGTATGATTTAGGAACATTGACAGTTTTCCCTGCACTTGTAGAGTATCAGCCAATGTTATAATCACATCCTCAAATAGGCAATGTCTAATATACAACTCCTTATGGTCATAAGTAACTGAAAAAGAATTCATCTGACACTTTGATTACCTTTTTTTCTGTTCTCAGAAGTTTATGGGGAGCTCTCAGAATGGGATACGTTCGCTGGAAACCAGAGTGAATGGGCTGGAAATGGTATTGGATGAGATATCCCGTGATTTGGCTGCCTCTTCAGGAAGGATTACAAACAACGAACCTGACACTAATGCATGCTGCATTCTAAGCCCAAAATTCTGGAGAAGACATGATGGAGGTAGATATATGTCCAGGTATTCGGTCCCCGACATGCCAAACTACTCAGAAGAGAGCAAAACTTCTTACAAATGGGAGGGGCAGAAATTTGGAGTTCAGGGTGGGTTTGTCACCAACCCCTTGGCGGAGACAAACAATACATCTGTAAGAAGCACCGTGGTTACTCAAGAAGGGAGGAGACAAGACTCAGCTCAATACAGGTGAAGGTGAGAATTCCAAATCGATTCTCTTTCGACTGTGAAGATTTTGTAGGTAACTGTTTCCTCGTTATTCAGCTATTTGGCAATTAATTTTTCGTTCCTTCCATTTTCTTCAGGATGGGTTAAATTTGATGAAAGTGGTTATTGTGAAGTCAGAGCTACATACTTCAGCAGGGGTGGAGTGTTTGAAGATCTCAAAACAGTGCAATTTCTGAGGCTTTTCCTCTTTCCCCAAGCTGATTGATGTATGAGGTTTATTCTTAAGTTGCTAAGGGTTCAGAATTCAGACCCCCTGATAATACAGCGTAAACTCTAAAGCAAGACCATGACGGCGAACTGGCTGGAGATGACTTGGACACGAACTTACTGATGGAGATCTGAGGGTATACTGCGTATGTAGAGTTTAGCAGTGGGAGATTGAGAATCGACTCTTGCATTCAGTTTCCATCAGAGCAGTCTTTGCAATATGTAGCCACGGATGTGCTTTGTACTGCTTGTAAATAGTTTGGATACGCGGTGATTCCTTTCCTCCCGTGTTGTTGTCGCATGATTTTTTTCATCAGTACGTTGAGATCATGAAAATAAAAGATCCAATAGTTGCGTTCATTGTTGCTCCAACAGGCCACCGAAGGGGTTACCTGCAGGCAAAAAGCGTTTTAGGGTTATTTGGTACTAGTATTGTTGTTGGTGCAATTTTTCGTGTCAGCGTGTTGCAACGTGTACATACAAATTGCCAGGAAAGAACAAGTGGCCATACGTGTGGTAACGGATCTGACTGTAGCAACACGATGCAAAAATGTGGCCAAAAACACGATCAGGGATCCTGGAGCATTTTTTTTGTTTCCTAGAAATATTGTAGATAGTAGCAACATAATGTCAAAGATGGGCAATCAGATTTGGTAAAACGTAGAGGAGGATACAGCGTCAGGCAAACACATTTGTGAACATTTAAGCAAGCCTGATGAAACAGCCCCCGGGAAATAATCCAGGCCACCCGCCTTCCAGCAATGCTCGCTACATGTTTGGAGCATAAATTTTGTAACTCCATGTGAAACATTTGCAGCAAGAACCTGTGAGTAACTATTCCAGATCTTCACCAGCTGACTAACCACACTACAAAATGACGGACTCAAAATAGAAATATACAAAACTTGCTCTGACATAGGTTCCTGTTACAATAACGACAGCCCCAAAGCAGCAGACTATATGCTTCAATGCAACCCAATCTTCTAGTCCGCTGAGAATTAATAACAAAGGTAAAGAGGTGTATTTCTGTGTGGATCAAAAGGTTACAGCTGCACTAAGTACCTCAGCTGCACTTTGTCAGGGTAATTTCCAAAGGAATATTCGACGTTAAAGCCCAACATCTCTGAATGTACGAATATTCCAACGATCAGCTTCAATTCATTGACTGTGCAACAAAATGAATGCATATACATGCAGCAGTCGAGTACAATCATGATGCAATTATCAAGTGTTCCAGTAATTTCATATCCAGTTAGCGGCACAGCAGCATCTAATCAACATACTGTTTGATATACTATTCTTCCTGCAATGATGGTAGTTGTAGGTCTAACTTGTATGCCTGAATCTCCATCGGTGAGATGAGAACATTTCCCTCCTGAGCTACATCACCGATTTGCTCAAGGTACCCTAACATTTCAGGGTCATCATGTAAGAGGTTCAGTGAAGTTGCCTTCACATTCACAGCTGAGAGATCTTTGAACATGTAGAACAGATTTACAGGCTCTTCTCCAACTGTTGTACACTGTAATCCACCCCTTTTGCAGTAGGATGCATCCCAACCTCTCCTCTGCAACAGAATGGCAAATCTTGGTTCAACTGCTTCCGAATGAGGAAATTTTAGAGGCTGAGGAACCTTCAGGTTCACTATATGTACATCGCAGGGTAATGAAGCAGCTAAGGGAGTGAATGACTGTTGAGGTAGCTTGAAGGATTTCTCATGACGTTTTTTGCTCATAAAAGCATGAAGTGGGTAGTTAAGGTGGGCCCCAACACGGTGTGAGAGGAGAGACGGTTGCATAGTAAGCAAACTGTGAGTTTTAGGTAAAGTGGAGATATTAGATTCCCTGAGGAGATGGAATATCACATTCATAGGCCGGTTGTCCAACACTCCCTGCCCCAGACCACGGCCATCATCTTGAACCAGCCTACGATCCAACATAATCTCTAGCCATCCATTTTTCAAGCTTGCTGCCCCTAATGACTGCTTAGAGTGTACAGAAAACCGATTACCATGTGAATCCTGCAAGAAGGCAAGTGATGGCATTGGGTAATAATTTCCCTGTAAAGGGATCTTATCATATGTCTGCCTCCTACTCATCTGAAAGCCATTCAGATCAGAATAGAAGACCCTTTGGTTGTCAATATCTGTCTTGTATCTGACAATCAGTTCCCTGTCGTTAAAAACATGACCAACAAGTTCAACATGATACTCCTTCTCAATCAGCATATCCTGTACAGAGTCACCGCAATTGTAAAGGCGTGTACTATGTGAGAGAGGTGACTTATCCCACTCTGTCTTTGGAAGGGAATGGGCTTCTTGGACCAATGGCCCTTCACTAACAATGAAATGTCCTCCCTCCTCAACTATTGAGTGAGCTTCACCTATAGGTTTGAACAAGTATGCCCCACTTCCATGGCTTTTGTACATGCCAATTTCTTCACCAATCTCAGTTTGCTCCCCATCCTTGTGACAAGCTACTGTCTTGAGGAGGCCATGACTTACATCAAAAGAAAGTGTGTAATAAGAGTTTTTCATCTCCACTGTTTTGCCTTCCAGCTTTGAACAATCATATGGTTCAGGGCAAGACAATTTCTGTGAGCCTGTGAATGCTTTACCACAGCAGGAGTAGCTTTTTCACAATCCTCCCCACTAACCACATAGTAGGTCTCCAAACCCAGTGCAGGAACAGAAGCTCTCCAATAAAGGCGATGCCTACCAGTTGAGATCTTTTCACCTCTGACAAACTGCCACTCAGGGGAAATTTGGCTTTTCAAACAGGATCCATTCGAATTGAGAACTGAAACATCTGGAGTACTTACAACAACCATAACAATCTCATCTCTTGTCTGTTCTAATGGGTTAAAAAAGACAACTGACTGTGCCTTTCCTTCATGTGGGTCAAGAACCTTATGCACAGGTTGAACATCATATTTTGACCGTTCCTGCACCGGCTCAAAATGTGATAATAATGTGGGATCAGATCTATCATGGACATCTCCTAAAAGCACTTCAACCGCCCTAGACATGAATAGCTGTAGGTCTTGCAAAGAAGTGTGCATTCGAGTCCCATAGTCCACAACAACATGATCCTTAGCTGTGCCAGTTACCCCATCATGATGCTGAAAAAGTGCCAAGTTCCTCCTCGCTGCAGTCAGTTTGTGAGAAAAGCTGATGGGGAGTTTTGAACACGGAAACTTCTGACAGTATCCTAGAACAAATGAACTCAGAATTTCTGAGGCTCGTAGCGTTTGTTCTAGCACACGGTCAACAGCTTTGAAGAATGGCCTTGACACATAGTAACCACTCCAGTAATCCTGATTTCTATCAGCATATGTAAAGAAATCCCCTGAAAGTGTTGGAAAACCTTGCAGCTCAGCAGAACCCAGTTCACCAGGGCGTGTATAGTTATCTTTTCCGCTTCATCTCTCAGTGTCGAGAAATAATCCTCCAGGGTACCAAATTTGACTTCAGCATTAAGATGAGGGTTAGAGTTTATGTAATCAAAAAAGCTTTTCATAATTGCGGAACTGTACTTCTGCTTCCTCCATACTAACATATCGGAAATCATCACCCAAAGGAATGAGAAGTGTATTTGTTCTGTATAGGGTTGATTTTTTCCTGTACTGATCTAGAAGTTTTGTCGCTCTCTCTTGCACATTGTCAGGAGTTGTTTCCACAGGATCAAATCTCCATGGGCAGGATTCATAACTGAAACCACACATTCGAGCAAAGTCAAACTGGCAGCAGATAGCTGGTTCTGGTCCACACGTGTGTGGAATGTCATAAGAATAGAAGGGCATCATATGAACAAATATGTCAGTTGTTTCCTCTATATCCCAGTTCTGCCTCCATAAATACTCAAGATTCTTTTTCATTGCAAGCTCCTTCTTCAGCTCATAGTGTGTTCGCTGGATTAACATGTTATGGAAACCCATTCTCCGCAGAAGATAAGCCATTGTAGATGAATAACCAAATGGGTCAATCGACCAAGAATTTTTAGGAACAACTCCAATAGTATCATTGAGCCACATGTTCCCCTCCATCATCTATAGAAAGAAATTAGAAATATCAACACATCTCAAAGTAACTAAAAAAATGGTCATGTATTATAGTCTTATCCAAGTGTCATTATGGTGGTCATATTGCAGATTAGCTCAACAATTATATGAATGAAAATAAGAAGACAAACTTTGTACTGAAAAAAATAAATCATGTAGCGTAATTTCAACGAGAAGTAGGTTGTATTTGCTCCTTTTACTAGATTGGTCAGTTTCTGCTTTGACTAGAAAGTTCAACCGCCACTGTGGTGCTCATTAACATAGATTAGCTCAACAATTATATGAATGAAAATAAGAAGACAAACTTTGTACTGAAAAAAAAAAAATCATGTAGCGTAATTTCAACGAGAAGTAGGTTGTATTTGCTCCTTTTACTAGATTGGTCAGTTTCTGCTTTGACTAGAAAGTTCAACCGCCACTGTGGTGCTCATTAACATTATGTCACTGTAAAGTTGGTCAGTCCAACTGATTTCTCCTTTGAATCAGAAACTTTTAGAATACATTGTACATATATTTTGTGATATTAAGAAAAGGAAGTGCCTTATGCCAACCATGTATAAATACAACAGATACCATCAGTAAATGTTCTCAATGATAAAGAGGTGACAGGCACAAGCCATCGGCCTGGGCTCCATCCCTGGCTGCCATGCAGTTTGGAAGGTAAAACATGATGTGTTCTCTTCCTTGGAAAAAAAAATGGAAGGAGAAGAAAAACAAGGACGGAGAATACAGCTCCCAATCTGCATACAAAGCGCAGTTTATTGGCGCCTACAGCCCATTTGACACTAAGCATGTATGGCAAGCAAATGCTGAACCAAAGGTGGTCATGTTGGATGGCTATCACTGCACGAGAAAATATTAACAGCAGATAATCTGGACAGTAGAGGATGGGACAGCAACGTTATATGCCCGCTTTTGTCTGCAGGAAGTTGAAACCAATGAACACTTACTCATATGCTGCCCTTACTCACAACAGGTAGTTACACTGGTAGCTAGCTGGTTTTCTTTTGCAGGCGCACAAGACCTATGGCCCAACTCAGGAGGCGTCGCATCATGGCTCCAGAAGGCTATAACGCTAATGCCGCGCTCAGAGAGGAAGAAACTAACAGGGATCATACTATATGCCTGGTGGAACATATGGAAGGAGAGGAACAGGAGGATTTTCCAAGGAAAAGAAGAGGAATGGCTGCAAGTTGCGATGTTGGCCAAGGAAGAAATATGCCAATACAACCTGGCGATGAAAAGTCCATTCTTGCATAGCATGGTAGAAGGAGTGGCAGGAAATGACCAAACGGCTGTAACTTAGAGCTCCAAACTTGTAGTCATGCCAGGACACCTAGTTAGTTGCTCTGTCTCTCTCCGCAGAGCCATTGGTTCAGTTTCTTTTTCGTTTTTTCTGAACCTTTGTTTGGGTCAGCATTGATAGGATAAGTCATTGTACTTTGGTCTTTTGGTCTTTGTGGTCTGTGGTCTTTGGTCTTTGGTCTTGCTGCCAGGACAGCATCTCCTGCAGCAGCACTTTTGACTAGCATCTAGTTGTCCTCTAGTTGTCCTAGTGAGGACAGTCAGTTGTGTCCTGGTGAGGACCAACGTCCTAGTGAGGACAGTCAGTTGTGTCCTGGTGAGGACAATAGGATAGACTAGCATCTAGCATATGCTTTGGCTGCCTGGCAGCTATAAGTATGTATCGCCAGTGCTTGAGAAGGCATGGCAGTTTAGTTTCAGCAACAAGAAAACCGGAAAATTTCCCCAACCTGAGTTTGCCATCCTCTCTCAATGAGAGTAACCATCCAATTTCTATCATCTGGTATCAGAGCCGTATTATCCTGCAGCCTAAACGTCTCCTGTTCCTCTCCCTCCCAAGGCTCGGTGAGCCTCTGGCCGGCAACAAACAACACCGGCCGCTCCTGTTCTTCCCTCTTCCCCGGTGCAGACCAGCAGCAGTTCGTCAGCAGCCTCTTCTCCACGCAGCAGCCCCTCGGTGGCGTGCCATGTCCGCAGAACCGCCTCAGCACTCGGGCGCCTCGAGCGCGCGGCGCCGGCAGGAGGCCGATCGCGCCGCGGCGGAGGAGCGAGAGCGGCGGGCGGCGGAGGCCGCTGCAGCGGCAGCAAGGGTGGCAAGGGTGGCAGCGGCGGAGCTGGCAGCAGCCAGGGCGGAGGTGGATGCAGCGGCGGCGGCGGAAGCAGCGCGGGCGGCGGCAGCAGAGCTTGCTGTACTGCGCGGCAGTAGCGCCGGCAGCTCGATCTCCGGCGGCAGCAGTGTCGACGGAGAGCAGGGGCGAGAGGCGAGGGCAAGGACGGAGCAGTGGGCAGCCGCGCACCCCAACGGCGTGTGGCGGCAGCCCAGACGGGCGTGGGCGGGCTGGCGGCGCTACGGGGGGGCGTGCGCGCAACAGCCGCGCTCCCAGCAGGGACAGCCCGGACGGCGCGGACTCGCTGGCAGCCCCTCCCGGCGAGGATGGGCGCGGCGTTCGCGCTCCCCGGCGGCGGTCGGGTCGACAGGGATCGCGGCCTTCACAGGCAGCGCGACTCTCCCCTCTCCAGACCGGTACCGTGATCACCGCCGAGTCCAGGCTGTTGTCAGGGACATCGGCCATGGCGGTGGGTGGCCTACCCTCACCAAGACCAACTACGTCGAGTGGGCTGCGGTGATGAGGATGGTGAGGCTCCAGGTGCGGCACATGTGGGAGGCGGTGAGGTACGGCGACGTCGACTACGACGATGATCGACGGGTGCTGGACGCTCTCATCGCTGCAGTCCCGTCCGAGATGCAGTTCTCGCTTTCCAAGAAGCGGACTGCTAAGGAGGCTTGGGACGCCATTGCTGCAGCATGCATTGGCAGCGACCGCGCCCGCAAGTCCACACTGCAGTCACTTCGCAAGGAGTGGGAGAACCTGGCCTTCAAGCCAGGTGAGGACCTTGATGATTTTGCCCTCCGTCTCAAACTCTGTTGCAGAAATGATGCAGTACGGCGACGATGACTACGACGAGGGGAGAGCTGTTGAGAAGCTCTTTCGCTGCATCCCCGCCAAGTACAAGCAGATCGCTCGTTCAATCGAGTCCCTGCTGGACCTCTCTGTGATGTCGATCGAGGAGGCGATCGGTCGCATCAAGGTGGTCGACGACGACGAGCCACAGCCGCAGTCGGGGCCCGTCACCATTGGCGGGAAGCTCCTTCTCACTCGGGAGCAGTGGGAGGCCAGCCAGGGTGACGGGAAGAAGGGGGAGCCTTCCTCCTCGACAGGCAGCCGCAAGCGCGGCAAGTCGCACAAGGGGAAAGGAGGCGCCCAGGCCGGGGCGCAAGGGCGCGCTGAGGGTGATGCTCGCGGAGGCGCCCAGGGTGTGCCGCCGGCAAGCCCAAGGCGGCCAAGGACGACTCATGCCACAACTGTGGCAAGCTTGGCCATTGGGCCAGGGACTGTCGTCAGCCACGACGCGGTCAGGCCAACCTGGCGCGAGCTACTGTGGAGGACGAGTCGGCTCTGCTCCTAGCACACGCAAGCATCGAGCCACTTCCAGCGGCATCGGTCTTCCTCCACCTCGACGAGTCGAAGGCACGAGCTTTCCTCGGCGACGGCTCCGACAACGACAAGGCTGACGGGTGGTGCCTCGACACCGGTGCCACCCATCACATGACCGGGCGGCGGGAGTTCTTCGCCGAGCTCGACTCCAGCATCCGGGGCACCGTCAAGTTGGGGACGCCTCTGGTGTGGAGATCAAGGGCGTCGGCTCCGTCATCTTCTCCGCCAAGTCTGGTGAGCATAGGATGCTCACTGGAGTCTACTACATCCCCGCGTTGAGGAACTCCATCATCAGCTTGGGACAGCTGGATGAGAACGGTTCGCGCATGGAGGTCAAGGATGGGGTCATGAGGATCTGGGATCGCCATCAACGCCTCATCGCCAAGGTAACCAGGGGCGCGAATCGCCTCTATGTTCTTCGTGCGCAGGTGGCACAACCCCTCTGCCTTGCTGCTCGTAGGGAGGACGAGGCGTGGCAGTGGCACGAGCGTTTTGGGCACCTCAACTTTGAGGCCCTGAAGCGGCTCAGTGCCAAGGATATGGTGCGAGGCCTGCCGTGCCTTGACCATGTGGAGCAGTTCTGCGACGTCTGTGTGCTGACGAAGCAGAGGCGGTTTCCCTTCCCTCGGGAGACGAGCTTCCGAGCCAAGAAGCGGCTTGAGCTCGTCCACGGGGACTTGTATGGCGGTGACACCGGCTACACCAGGAGGACGGCGCTACTTTCCTGTTGCTGGTCGACGACTCTCCCGCTACATGTGGGTGGTGGTTCTCGGCAGCAAAGGGAGGCTGCGGACGCCATCAGGCGCGCGCAGGCTGCTGCGGAGGCGGAGTGCGGCCGCAAGCTGCGCGTGCTGCGCACCGACAACGGTGGCGAGTTCACGGCGGCTGAGTTCGCGTCGTACTGCGCGGATGAGGGCATTCAGCGCCACTACTCCGCGCCGTACAGTCCACAGCAGAACGGCGTCGTCGAGCGGCGCAACCAGACGGTTGTGAGCATGGCTCGGGCCCTCCTCAAGCAGAGGGGGATGCCGGCTATCTTCTGGGGAGAGGCTGTGGCGACAGCTGCATACATCCTCAACCGCTCGCCTACCAAGGCGCTCAATGGCATGACGCCGTACGAGGCCTGGCATGGGCGTAAGCCGGCGGTCTCCCATCTACGGATTTTTGGCTGCCTCGCGTTCGCCAAGGAGCTGGGCCACGTCGGCAAGCTCGACGACAGGAGCACTCCGAGAGTGTTCATCGCTACGCGGAGGGCTCGAAGGCCTACCGCATCCTCAACCCAGAGACACAGCGTGTGCGCACGGCGCGTGACGTGGTTTCGACGAGGGCCGAGGATGGGCGTGGGGCAAGGCGGTGGACGACGGCTCGGCTCCGACGTACGACGACTTCACCATCGAGTACATCCACGTCGAGGGAGCTGGGGGAGTGGGAAGCTCTCCTTCACCGAGCGTGCCTACCCCAGTTCTGGAGCCTCCACCGACTCGGCGCCTGCTACACCGCATCCCCACGCGCACTCCAGCGCAGACAGTCGCTTCTCCGGGCCCTTCTACTTCAGCACCAGCACGTGTCGAGCACAGCCCGGTGGAGCTCGCCACTCCTCTCTCTCACGACGAGGAGCGCATCGACGCGTACCACGATGGTGAGCCGTTGCGGTATCGTACGGTGGAGGGCCTTCTCGGCGACCAGCCAGTACCGGGGACCGGCGCCTCGCGACCTGGAGGCACAGCTGCACCTTGCGTGCGACGATGGTGAGCCTCGGTCTTTTGCAGAGGCCGAGAAGCACGCGGCATGGCGTGCCGCGATGAAGATGGAGATGGATGCGGTGGAGAAGAACCGCACCTGGGAGCTTGCTGATCTCCCTCGTGGTCACCACGCGATCACTCTTAAGTGGGTGTTCAAGCTGAAGAGGAACGAAGCCGGTGCTATCGTCAAGCACAAGGCTCGCTTGGTGGCGCGCGGGTTCATGCAGCAGGAGGGGATCGACTTCGACGATGCCTTCGCTCCCGTAGCACGGATGGAGTCCGTGCGACTTCTCCTTGCACTGGCGGCCCAGGAGGGCTGGCGGGTCCACCACATGGATGTCAAGTCGGCGTTCCTGAACGGCGATTTGAAGGAGGAGGTCTACGTGCACCAGCCGCCGGGGTTTGTGATCCCTGGCAAGGAGGGCAAGGTGCTGCACCTGCGCAAGGCCCTCTACGGCTTGCGGCAGGCGCCGAGGGCGTGGAATGCCAAGCTGGATTCCACCCTCAAGAAGATGGGCTTCGAGCAAAGCCCGCACGAGGCGGCCATCTACCGGCGAGGCACTGGAGGAAGTGTTTTGCTGGTGGGTGTCTACGTCGACGACTTGGTGATCACCGGAACCAAGGATGCAGAGGTTGCCGCGTTCAAGGAGGACATGAAGGCCACGTTCGAGATGAGTGACCTGGGGCCTCTTCCTTCTACCTGGGGATCGAGGTGAACCAGGACGACTCCGGGATCACGCTTCGACAGACCGCCTACGCCAAGCGCGTCGTTGAGCTGGCTGGGCTCACCGATTGCAACCCAGCTCTCACTCCGATGGAGGAGCGGCTGAAGCTGAGCCGTGACAGCACGGCGGAGGAGGTGGATGCCACGCAGTACCGGCGTCTTGTGGGGAGCCTTCGCTATCTCGCCCACACACGACCGGACGTGGCGTTCTCCGTTGGCTACGTGAGTCGGTTCATGCAGCGACCGACGACGGAGCACCAGCAGGCTGTGAAGAGGATCATCCGCTATGTTGCGGGGACTCTCGATCACGGTCTCCACTACCGAGGTGCCCTGGAGGGGCTCACTTCATCGGGTACAGCGACAGCGACCACGCCGGCGACGTCGACACCAGCAAAAGCACGAGCGGGATTCTCTTCTTCCTTGGCAAGTGCCTTGTCAGCTGGCAGTCGGTCAAGCAGCAGGTGGTGGCAATGTCCAGCTGCGAGGCTGAGTACATAGCGGCCTCCACCGCTTCAACTCAGGCGCTCTGGCTGGCTAGACTGCTCGGCGATCTTCTTGGCAGAGATGCTGGAGCAGGGAGCTCAGAATGGACAGCAGCTCCGCTTTGGCTCTGGCGAAGAATCCCGTTTTCCATGAACGGAGCAAGCACATCCGGGTGAGGTATCACTTCATCCGAGACTGCCTGGCAGAAGGAAGCATCAGGGCAAGCCACATCAACACCAATGATCAGCTTGCGGATCTGCTCACCAAGCCTCTTGGGAGGATCAAGTTCCTTGGGCTTCGCTCCAGAATCGGGATGGTTCAACTGAAGACGACGCACAAGACTTAGGGGAGAATGATAGGATAAGTCATTGTACTTTGGTCTTTTGGTCTTTGTGGTCTGTGGTCTTGGTCTTTGGTCTTGCTGCCAGGACAGCATCTCCTGCAGCAGCACCTTTTGACTAGCATCTAGTTGTCCTCTAGTTGTCCTAGTGAGGACAGTCAGTTGTGTCCTGGTGAGGACCAACGTCCTAGTGAGGACAGTCAGTTGTGTCCTGGTGAGGACAATAGGATAGACTAGCATCTAGCATATGCTTTGGCTGCCTGGCAGCTATAAGTATGTATCGCCAGTGCTTGAGAAGGCATGGCAGTTTAGTTTCAGCAACAAGAAAACCAGAAAATTTCCCAACCTGAGTTTGCCATCCTCTCTCAATGAGAGTAACCATCCAATTTCTATCAAGCATAAGCTGCCTGGAACTGAACTTTTATTTGTACTGTCTGTTACTCCTTCTAAATGAAAAGGCAGAGACGCCTGCCATTTACCCGTCAAAAAAACAAAACTTGAGGCAAACTAAATAGAAAAAAAAAAAGATCAACTGCCTACAACCAACATTTAAGTGATATAAGACCCTAGGGCATACGTTTCATTATCTCATTGGATGATGTTTGCTGGTTGGTAACCAACTGATACCTCTATGCAATCGTACTGAGCTAAATTTCTGACGTGTATGCGGCATTTAAGGAATCTGTGAATGTTATGAGATGCATAAGTTAACATATCTAGGTAGCAGGCTGTTTTCCACAAACAATCCAAATTAAAGATTCATGCAATGATGGGAAGTACATATAGTTCAACCATCATATGCTAAAATAAGGTTTTAAGTATCTTTCAAGATAAGCAAATCGGTATCATTCATAAGTATTATTGTGCATGGAGCTGCACAGAAACAGACCCGAAAAATCAGTAGTGAGTTCCATCTATGATAGATTATTAGACCCATAAGCCCTTGTATTGTCGTTTCAAACATAGAGACTCTCATATCAATATAAACCACTGCAACTGAATGCCTGAACATAGAATTATAGATGGGGGTATTATCTCTCTTCTTAAACTAACATCCTGTAATGCACAGCGTGCTCTTGCTCACGGTTGAGATATCTAAAGGAAACTCGAGCCCAGCTAAAAGCATGAGCACTACTAAATAACAGCAAACTACGGAGTATATAGCACATCCTCCAACTGTGTCATACCTTTCTATATATGCACATTTCCATGTGCCTTTCACATAGTAAATGCAAATAAATGCAGTAAAAATGATGTTTGCACAGCAGGTATGCTCTGGCACAACATGACACATTTAGCAAAGAAAAGAGCAAAAACGTAAATGCTCATTATTAATGGGTACTTGCCTGCTCAATGATGGCAAAGTAGTAGGAATTTGCCTGCAGGGAGAAACAAATGGAATTAAATATGGCTTCCTTTAAGAAAAACTATAAGGAAATACTCATACAACAACAACAACAACAAAAACTATAAGGAAATACTTAGCCAAAAAGATTAAACCAAAAGAAAAGACACAGTGTTTCACTATATGGTACTTAACATATCTCCAAGTGATGTGTTTATACAGATGACATAAAATTACAATATGTGTAACAGATTACAGGACAAGAAATGATCTAATATTCTGATACTAACTCTACCGTAAATAGCTCACAATACAATCCGAAACACTAAAGGAAAGCTACTTTAACAATGGCAGCTCTGTTTGTGACCATGTAGCTACAGCTCATAATTACAATTGTTGAATCTCCTAAGCATGTGTAGCAACTAGCAACAACATTGCACTTTACATAATGATACACAAATTCTAGCTCAACAAAGTATTGCATGGATAGTACGTAGCATGATATGCATGCCCAGTGGCTCAGGTGACCTCTAGGTTTCCTAGCAGGAAGTGGGCGGGTAGCGCAATATAGCCACATGTACATGTTATCCAACAAATAATCTGTGCCCAATTGATTCCTAGGTATAGAACATTAGAAATTAACGATACAAAACAAAAAGAAGTGCCACTCCATTAATTAACACTTAAACATGAAACAACATCGAGCCAATACAGAATTCCAAATCAAGATGTGTGCAGAGGAGGTCAATTTAGTTCCTAATCACTGCAGTTATGAGGCAATCAGATAAAAGACGAATGAAATTCAATTCCAAATGGAAATATAGCATGCTATCATTAAACACAAACAAGAAAAGCAGAAACTACACTCTACTCCTAAACGGCTAAAACCCTGTTAGAACCACAGTGAGTTTGCTTCCCCACTCACCTCATCGTTCATGACCCAGCCGCCGCTCACAATTCAAGCTGCCCGTCACGGACAAGCTTGGCAAACGCCTCCTGCTTCTTCCGTGGCGCGTCGCGCCACCACCTCTCCAGGTACGACATCTCCTCCCATATGAACTTCCTGCGCGAATCCTGAACCACGCACGAACTCACACCGTCAGCAAGAGGCGGGATGGAACCAGAACCCAACAACGAATCTCGAGTGGAGGGAACGCGGCCGCAACCTTAGAGAGGGATTCGACGATGGTGTCGAGGATGTGGCGGGACTGGCGGTCGTAGTACTCCTCGACGGTGCGGATCCACCCGGGGTCGTTGTGCGAGTGGGGCGCGACGAAGACCTTGAGCTTCTCAGCGTCCCACTCGTCGCCCTTGTAGGTGACCTCCCACCCCTGCTTCCACGGGCCGCCGTCGACGTCGAGGAACTGGATCCGGTCGTAGAGGTCCCTGGTAGTGATGTCGACGGGCGCCTCGCGGCCGATCCGCGCGGCGACGGCGGCCGCGGCGGCCTCAGCAGCTGCCGAGTCGCGGCGGAACGCCGGCCTGCGGGTGAGGCGCGCGCGGGGCGAGAGGGGGAGGGCCGCGCGGCGGGGCGGGAGGACGGAAGCCGAGGCGAAGGAAGGCGAGGAGGAAGAGCGCGACGAAGGCGGCCGCGGCGAGCGCGAGGACGCGGCGGGAGTAGGGGGAGGAGGCGGAGTGGTGGCCCCCGCGGCGGCGGGAGGAGGCCGGGGAGGAGAGGGACGACTTGGAGCGGAGGTGGTGGTGCGCCTTCGGCTTGGAGGTGGTGGGTAGGAGCGCGCCGGAGCGGGCCCCGCCGCCGGTGAAGAAGGGCATCGCCGCCGGCGAGGCGGGCGTCGGGGCGTGGGGAGGTAGTGGCCTGAGCCTGACTGAGCTCGCGCGGTCGTTTCCGAGTGGTTGCACCTTTTGGCCCGTGTCCCGGCCGGCCCGGCGATATTTTGAGCGCTTCGTTTGATCCAGCACTCATATGTCTCACTGACTTTGTAGGACAACTTTGGTGGGGCAATGATGCCTGTACTGGAAGGGTTTGCTGGTTGGTTCGGTGTTCCTGCTGCGGAAAATTGCAAGCCATCGGAAGAAATTGTTATCAAAATTGGTTCGTCAGAAGGCTCTGCCTGGCACGAACAAGAATTGTTATCACGCGCAGTGCACACTCGAGCGGCCGAAACGGGGCCACCACGCCCACCGCGCGCCATCGAGATAACCCACGAGGCACGAGCGCGACGAGCGAGCCAAATCCACAAACACCAAGAAGCGCGCACGGGTAGAGCTGCTCTGCTCAGCCATGGAGGTGGCTGCTCTCTCCACCTCCCGCCCCCTGCCCCTCCTATCCACCTCGCCGGCCCGTCGACTCCGCCTCCTCCCACCCCGCTCCGTGTCCGGCCGCCGTCTCCGCCCCTCCCATCGACCACGAGGTAAACCTCCCGTCCACTCGTTCATTCGCATCGCAGGACGCCCCACCCCTGTTCGAATTCTCCGCTAGCAGTACCGGGCATAAGGCGTCGCGGGTCTCACTTGGGGGCGTATGGTTCAGTTGCAGGGTTCGTTTGCGCAAGAGATGCCCGGGGAGAAACGCATTTCGCTCGCAAGAACAGATTCTCCATTACACGCAGCTCGTCAGGTAACACTGTTCAGCTTAACACTTCGTTAATTAGCCATTTGTATATGAAACAATTTAGTGTTGTGATCGGATGTTGTTGTGATTTATTTGCAATCTGCAGGCTCCGTAGAGTCCGCAACTCAGGAAGAGGGAGCAGAGGGTTCTGGGGAGTGGAGCGGGGATGTGATTCGCCGGCGTTTTCTCGATTTCTATGCTGCCCGTGGCCACAAGATCCTCCCAAGCTCGTCCCTTGTGCCCGATGACCCTACCGTGTTGCTCACCATTGCCGGGATGCTTCAGTTCAAGCCTATATTTCTCGGCAAGGTTTGCTTTGTGAATCGTGTGCACACCTTGTATGTCTGTGAAATGGGGCACGACATTGGAACAGTTCCTCGCTCGGTCGCTCCCTCCTTGATCAAAGTTTATTGCAAGCCATTTTAGAAAATGTAGTTTCGCGATAAATTAGTAATTCCGTTTATCGAAACACATACAAGTTCATGGTTTCTCTCGGAGCAAACAACAAAAAGTTTAGACTCATGAGCATCTTTGCATGTCGAACACGGTTGCAGGGGCTAGTCGATAGCTACATATCAGGAAAATGAATCAAATATGGATATCTAAATGCTTCGACTTAAATGACTTCAAAGTCTGTCTGTATAACTACCTCAGTTATCTTCATGTTCTTGTGTTCATGAGCATCAGATGTCTTAATTTCGCACCGATGAGGGGGTTCAACCAAAGGAGACAAAGTAAATTAGATTTGTTTGATCTGTCCACATCACCATTCACATTGATCCAAGATAAATATATCTACAATAATCTTGAAACGCACAAGCATATTTCCATGGACATTTTCGAAATAATTATTCATAATAACTTTCTAGAATCGAAGACATCATATTGTTGCTAACTGTAAGCATGATCTTTGCACCCTTTTCTGATAGAGTTGCAACAATAATAATATTCTACCTTGGATAATAGAAACTTGACTTCAAGACTCAAATCACGATTCTGTCAACCTCGGCTACGACCTGCAACAGTTTTTTTAATTTCATTCTAAAGCGCACATACATTTCTACTTCTAGGAACCTAGGCGTGTGCCATGTGCCACTACCTCCCAGAAATGTATCCGAACAAATGACATCGAAAATGTGGGACGCACTACTCGACATCAGACCTTCTTTGAGATGCTTGGGAACTTCAGTTTTGGCGATTACTTCAAGAAGGAAGCAGCCGCATGGGCATGGCAGCTGGCAACCAAGGAGTATGAACAATTCATTTATTCTCCAGATATTGTTGAGTTTTAAGATATTCATCTAAATAGTTTACCGTTTATCTACTTATTGTCATAGAGACGCTATTCACGTCTGTATCGCCTCCATATTATCAGTGCTGCCCTAATAAATTATTATATGATGCATCAGTTAGTCTTAGAACTGTTCTTATTTCACCAGGAAGATAAATGTCATCCTAACCCTTAGTTGTCTTACAACTTTACAACATGACAGGATGATTAGTATTTATTGTAGTTCTGTTTGATTTGTGTCCGTGCTAATGAATTGCATGATGGATTTATATTTGTTGCCATCATAGCACTTTTTATGCATAATGAATTAATGACTCAAAACTTTCAGGATGGATTTATATTTGTTGCCATCATAGTAGATTATTTAGTAGATTATTTGCCATCATAGAGATGCTATTCACGTCTGTATCGCCTCCATAGTTTACCGTTTATCTACTTTTCATGCATAATGAATTAATGACTCAAAACTTGCAAGTTAAATTAATGACTCAAAACTTACAAGTTAAATCCAGAGCCTCCATAATGAATTGCATGATGGATTTTAGTAGATTTAACTTGTAAGTTTTGAGTCATTAATTTCATTCTTTTTACTTAGGTATGGATTGCCTGCAGAGAGGCTGTGGATTAGTGTGTTTGAAGATGACGATGAAGCATTCTCCATCTGGCACAACGAGGTTGGCAATCTAAAAATAAATAAATCATATTTCATTATGTTTTACCCAAGCATCTAAAAAAATATTATGTGTTTCAATGTCACCGTTCCAATCCTAAGGGTACTACTTTGTCGTGCCATGATTACGATTAAACAGTCATTTTTCATTGTGGTGCAAGGAATTATATTTGGTAACATGGCAGATGGTGCATAACTTGCATAGAGACTCTGTTAAGCAAGTCTTGCGGTATGTGTGATGGATTCTATTTTGGTTCATGCGATGAAGGTTGGTGTACCAAAGGAGCGGATAAAGAGGATGGGTGCGGATGATAACTTTTGGACTAGTGGCCCAACTGGACCTTGTGGACCATGCTCTGAAATGTATTATGATTTTTATCCACAGAGAGGATCATCAGACGCGGTATGTTCTGTGATGTTGCTGGTTAGAAATTTATATTTCCTTTTGTTTTCCTTGCGAGTGATTCTTCATTAACTGAAATTAGTGATATCCATATAGTTGTATGCAGGATTTGGGTGATGATAGTCGATTCATTGAATTCTATAATCTTGTCTTTATGCAATACAACAAAAAGGATGATGGATCTCTAGAACCACTAAAACAAAAATATTGATACAGGAATGGGCCTTGAGCGTATGGCACGCATTCTTCAAAAGGTATTAGCTGATGTTTTATTTTTTTTGGTAAACAATACATATCATCATGTTTCTTTAAAAGATATATTCTAACCCAAGTGTGTTGTTGCCTAACATAGGTTCCAAACAACTACGAGACAGACTTAATTTTTCCAATCATAGAAAAGGCAGCTAGCATGGCGATGGTGTCCTACCGTAAAGCTGATGAAGCTACAAAGACAAATCTTAAAGTGTGTTATTCAGAATGTAGTACTTGCCTCATTACTAATAAGTAATAACGGGGATACATATAACATTTTATTTTTCCCCATTTTTCCAGATAATTGGGGATCACATGAGAGCAGTTGTTTATCTCATATCAGATGGCGTCGTCCCATCAAATATTGGGAGAGGATATGTTGTTCGAAGGCTTATAAGAAGAGTAGTGCGGACAGGTAGATTGATAGGTATCAGAGGTGATGGGAATGGGAATTCTGAAGGTGCATTTTTACCTTCATTAGCTGAGGTAGTGATCAAACTTAGCACGGAGATAGATCCAGACGTCAAATCACGACAGAAATCTATTCTTGGCGAACTTCAAAGGGAAGAGCTTGCGATTTGTCCAGACTTTGGAAAGGGGTGAAAAGCTACTAGATGAACTTCTAGATGAGGCATTATTAAATGCTGGTAATGGAAATAAGCCTTCCCTATCTGGGAAAGATGTTTTCCTTTTGTACGATACATATGGTTTTCCAAAAGAAATTACAGCCGAAATAGCCAGTGAAAGAGGCGTTACTGTTGATATGAAGGGGTTTGATACTGAAATGGAGAACCAAAGGAAACAGTCTCAGGCTGCTCATAACGTAGTAAAACTTTCTGTAGGAAATGAGAACGAAATTGTCAAGAGCATCCCAGATACTGAATTTTTGGGATACGACTCTCTCTGTGCCACTGCTGTTGTTAAAGGTCTCTTAGTTAATGGAAACCCAGTGAATGACGTTTCAGAAGGTTCCGAAGTAGAAATATTATTAGACCGGACACCATTCTATGCTGAATCAGGTGGTCAAATTGGAGATAATGGTTTCTTATATGTGAATGGAGGAGAAGATGGAAAACGAAAGGCGGTCATAGAAATCAATGACGTGCAAAAATCTCTGGGAAATATATTTGTGCACAAAGGAACAATTAAGCTGGGGTCCATAGAGGTTGGCAATGAAATTGATGCTTCAGTTGATGCAAAATTGAGGCAGGGGGCTAAGGTATGAAGTTGGTTGTGATCCTTTTATCTCAGTACTCATTTGGTTTTGGTTCAAAGTTCAACAATTATATTTGTACATTGACTACATAAGCTCTCAGTTGAGTTTAAGCAGTAAAACAGGAATATTTTCTATAAACGTTTAATTTCTTGTGTTTAATGCCTACTGACAGCATCGCCTTTATTGCATGCGTCATCTTTGGTTATGTGCAAATCTCCATTATCAGCCTATCAGGTCACATGTGCTAATCTTTTTATTTTACCTTTTTCTGTTTCTCATAATGTGCAGGCCCATCATACTGCAACACACCTACTGCAGTCCGCACTAAGAAGTGTTGTTGGTTCAGAAGCTTCACAGGCTGGTTCCCTTGTGGCATTTGACCGTCTCCGGTTTGACTTCAACTTCCATCGCCCCCTCTCCGAGGACGAATTAATAAAAATTGAATCATTTGTAAACCAGTGGATTGGCAATGCAACACAACTTGAGACAAAAGTAATGGCTTTGCAAGATGCAAAAAGTGCTGGTGCCATTGCAATGTTTGGAGAAAAATATGGTGAAGAGGTTGGCATTTCTTATAAAAATAGTCTAGAGGTTTATCCATGTTGCATCTGAATCTACATGAGAGTAGAATCCTAGAAGGTTTATGCACTCTAAAAAACTTAATCACATGAATCCTACATTAGTAATATTAGTAATTCAGGGGCTTAATAGTTTTTAAGATTCATGCTATTCGGTTTTTGGGAGCATAGACACTACTTAAACATCATACGATATCACTGCCCAATACCTGGCCTTGGTTATATAATTTTTCTTCTTTTGTTCTCATAGGTCAGAGTGGTGGAGGTCCCTGGTGTCTCAATGGAATTGTGTGGTGGGACCCATGTCAGTAATACTGCTGAGATTCGTGGTTTCAAGATAATTTCAGAACAGGGAATAGCTTCTGGAGTCAGAAGGATCGAGGCAGTTGCAGGTGATGCATTTGTCGAGTATGTCTGTGCTCGTGACAACTATATGCGGCGCTTATGCTCATCCCTTAAGGTGCGGTGTTACTTTTTCTTAGAATATCTGGTCTTCCTCTTTTGATGTGTTGATTAGTTGGGCAGCTATACGTTGAGCACCTCATAGTGTGTATTTCCTGTTCAATGGACTTCAGCATTTGTTTCTTCAAGGGTTTTGAAACCTGCTCACAATTAAACTTGCATACCTTCCTGCTGATAATTGGCACATGTATTTAAGGGACATCATGGTGGCCACAAAATTATCCACAGATAACTTGGTTTGAGACATCATGCCATGTTGCTTACCTACAAAAGCCTAGATCTTATTACCTTGCCCCACATTGGTTGAGTGGAGTAATCAAAAGTGCAGTATGAAGCTTTTCTGAACATATCACTCTATTCACAGCTTTCAGTGGACTATTTTAACTCTGACTCTGTCTTCCAGGTTAAGGCTGAAGACGTGAACGGCAGAGTAGAAACAGTTCTTGAAGAACTAAGAGCAACCAGAAATGAAGTATCATCTCTACGCAGCAAAATTGCAGTGCTCAAAGCAGCATCTCTTGCAAGTAACGCTACCACCATTGAACCCCACAATGTTAGGTACTTGCTTCAGTTTCGCCATTTTCATACTCCATATCACTGCACGTCCAGTCTCTGAAAAGTATCATGTGCTACCATGAAGCAACAATCACTTGAAAGTTTGCAAAGACAATCTAAACCTAAAACCTGTTTCGTTAGGATTGTGGTCGAGAACATGGGTGAAGTGGACGCCGATGCACTGAAGAGCGCCGCCGAGTATCTCGTTGATACTCTGAAAGACCCTGCCGCGGTGATTTTAGGATCCGTTCCAGGGGATGGTAAAGTTAGCTTGGTTGCTGCCTTCACCCCTGGAGTCGTCAAGATGGGAGTGCAGGCAGGGAAGTTCGTCGGCAGCATAGCCAAACTGTGCGGTGGAGGTGGCGGCGGTAAACCCAATTTTGCGCAGGCTGGTGGGCGGAAGCCAGAGAACTTGCCGGATGCCCTTGAGAAGGCCCGGGCTAATATTGTTGCTGCAGTATCATCAGATTCCAACTGATCCTCTGCTCCGTACTTATTTTGCGCTATACAGATAGGAAGTGTAACCGACATGATTTTTGCCATTGGCAAGCAAGTAAAACAGTTTTTGGATCCTCCCTTCCTCTTTCCTGTGAAGATGGAGGAACGATTTTGGTCAATTGTATGTAGGCGGCCAAACAATATAACATTTTTTTTTCGTACAGCAAAAGTATAGTTCATAATCTTGGGTGAGTAAGAGTAATCATTTTGTGGCATGCTGTGCTTTTATTCCTTGCAAACAAAAAAGTTGTGCTTTTATGTATTTTTTTAATGTCAAAATAGCGGTTAACTGGAGATTAGGATGCTGGAGATTAGGATGCTTGGTTCTTCGAAAATCAGTTCACTTTTCCTTTCGCCTCCTTTCCCCTGCTACAGGAGAGAGCCGGCGATAAGGAGCGTCTCGGCCCAGCGTTGATCCGCCTGCTTCCCCTCCTCTCCGGCGGCCTCGTCGGCGCCGGAGAGGGAGGGGAGCCGGATTTGCTGAGTGCTGTACAGTGGTAGAACTAGGTTAGTAATCTAGTTTCTAAATAATCTCTCCATGGAGGTGCTTCTTCGTGGTGGAGTTCTTGTCTTCCCTTCCGACGGTTGCATCGTCGGGATGGTGAAGTTCTTTTGTTCCTCCCTTCCTTTTCTGGTGGTGATGGTGTTCTCGGTGTCATCTCCGGCGAAGAAGGTGAGGTCTTTGTTCCTCCGATTCAAGTCTAGGGTTCGCATCCGTGAGGATGTTGACTGTGGACATGGATTCGTGAGGTTCTTTTGCTTCATCTCTGCGAAGGGGTGGGAGCTTCCAGTTGTCCCGTGTGGGGGTCTGGTTTTCCGGCCGTCGGCTCTGCTGGCGGCGGCGGAAGTTTGTTCCATCCGGTCTTGCTGAGGAAACTGCCGATGCGTGTTCATCGTCTTAGTTGCGCCTTCATGGAGGTGATGAGGTGCTCGTTCTTGCGGCTTTACATGAGTTGGGTTTCCTTTGCTTGCCGGATTGGAGTTGTCGCCGGTGTACGGTGGCCGGGCGTCATCGTCTTCGCGGCGTCTGAAGAAGTTCCTGGAAGAGGAGTTTTGCAGAAAAGTCCTTGTACTTGTTTTGTTTTACTCTTTCTTTCAGGGTCTGTTTTGTAAGATGGGGATGTACTGTGCTCTGTTTTAATATTTATCCCCTCCCTTTCGCAAAAAAAAAAGAAAATCAGGAGAAAACCGAAGTACTTCCATTTGCACCGCGCGCCGCACCATGACAAATTCAAACAAATTTCTAACAGCGCGAGCGTACCGCTGACACGTGGTCGCCACTAGAGCGGGCCCCAATCAACCCCGCCCGTCCGTCTGCCTGCTCGGTGGGCCACCCTTGCCGGTGAGCTTTTCACAGGCAGGCGGGGCCCGCACAGCACCGCCCACGTGGCCACGCAGCCACACCCACCAAACCCACCGAGCCCTAGCCGCGCCGCACCCCGAAACTTGAAACCGACCGAGCCGCGCGGGGGCGGAGGCGTTTGAAAAGGCGCCGGCGGCGGGCGCCAAATAGGCCAACGGCACCGCGTGAATTCTCCTCCCCGCCGCCCCGTCCGCAGATCCACGGGGGTGAAAAGAAAACTCGCGAAATTTTACTTCGCATCAGGCGATTCCCTCCTCTCGGCGCCGCGTCTGTACCAAACCCTCCGAGCTCGCGCGCCAGCGATGGACACCGCCGCCGGGCCGTCGTCCTCCGGCGCCGGGGAATCCGCGCAGCCCCCGCCTCCGCCCCCGGGCCAGCCGATGGCTCCACAGGCGGCCGTGCCTGGAGCCGGCGGCGCCGCCGCCGACGTGGCGCGGCCCTGCCGCCACCACACGTACAGCCGCAAGCAGAAGTCGCTCGGCCTGCTCTGCTCCAAGTGAGGCCATTCTCGCTTCTCTCCTTTCCGCCTCAGTACCCACAGGATGCTCGCGGCGTTCCGTGCGTTGACCCTAGGTCTCCTGCCTTTTCTTGTAGCTTCGTGGCGCTGTACGACCGGGAGGACGTGGAGGCGGTGGGGCTGGACGACGCGGCCAAGCGGCTCGGCGTGGAGCGGCGCCGGATCTACGACATCGTCAACGTGCTCGAGAGCGTCGGGGTGAGCCGCAATTACCTTTCTTTCGGTCTCGCCCGCCATGTTCTCTGTCATGATTCCAAATCTTGATTCCAACGCTTTTTGGGGTTGGGGGAACGTCGTCTGCAGATACTCGTGAGGAGGGCCAAGAATCGGTACCCATGGCTTGGATTCGAGGGAGTCCCTGCGGCGCTCAAGGAATTGAAGGTTCCCATTGGACTCCATGTGTTCTTTTCCACCTACTGCCAGTTGGAGCTCCAGATTACAGCAAGAACGCTCATCGTTTCCCCATTTTTCTTCTTGCTCAGGAAAGGGCATTGAAGGAGATGTCTGGCGCAGCGGTATCACAGCCACTGGAGGAGTCATCTACTGCGAATGTTAGATTTTCTTCTACTTCATTAGCTGGCGTTGGCTGTGCGAATTGCATGCTGCTGACAGAACGCCTCTTTGTGTTTCATGACTGCACAGGTCTCCGATGACGAAGACGATGATAAATTAGACGATGCAGATGAGGATGCTGAGAGCGAGAAGCTCAGCCAATCGGTCGACAACCTATCTGATAAGCCTGACGCACCACTTTGCAGGCTTCGATCTGGTATAGTTGCTTGCTCATTTTCTTGGCTACCTTTGTCTGGCGACTCTTATGTTGTGAACTCATATGAAGTTTTCCGTTTCGTCATTGCAGATCATAGAAAGGAGAAGTCACTTGGACTGCTCACTCAAAATTTTGTCAAGCTCTTCCTCACCATGGAGGTGAACATCATTGACTTTGGCCCTTTATTGATTGGTTAAGGATTGAAGAGTAATTGTTCTTTGTAGTTAATTGTAGTGGTGTTTGGCTGCGGTGCAGGTTGAAACAATCTCACTTGATGAGGCTGCTAGGTTGCTGCTCGGAGAGGGACATGCTGAGAGCAATATGAGAAGTCAGTATTTGCATTCATTGTGTTTAATTCCATAGTATGGCAAATATTATTGTGGTCAAGTAGAATTTGTATTGATTCTAATATTAATGACACAGCTAAAGTCCGGAGGTTGTATGACATTGCCAATGTACTTTCATCTTTGAACCTCATTGAGAAGGTAGGCTCTTGACTGGAGCTATTTTAATTGAGTGGGAATGGTTATTTTCCTTACTATTTTCTTGTACTTGTTTCAGACACACCAAGCGGACACAAGAAAACCCGCATTCCGGTGGCTGGGCCAGCCAAAGCGAAAGCAGGAGAACACTGCCACAGTTCCTTTACCCCTAGCCAGGAAGACAGTGCCTAACAAGAGGGCATTTGGAACTGATCTTACAAACATTGACTACAAACGGCGCAAAATGGACTCTGTAACAGAGAACAAAGGCAAACTCCTGCAGGGCGGTGGCAACATAGTGAAGGCTTTTGAGAGGCAGCTGGGTCAAGGGAGCAGGACTGACTTTGTTTACGGGCCCTTCCATCCTGCTGGTGTGAAGAAACAAGAAACCGATGATCAAGCTGTTAGGAAGGAGAAGAAGACCATTCAAGACTGGGAGAACCTTGCTGTGTCCTTCCGTCCACAATATCAAAATCAAGGTGAGCTTACCATTGCCCTGGAGAGTTTGTTTTTGTTCATATTTTTTTTTTCAAAAAAGTAATGGGAGGGTAGAAATTTATTGCTGTTTAAAGAAACCGTTTTTTACATTCTAAAACACCTTGTTAATGCTTATTTTCTTCTTTTCTAGTATCTTGCAACCAACTTGTTTCAATTGCTCTACCATCCTATGATAAACCCTTGAGTGTTTGCCGGTGTCTAACACAAATCAAGATGAAGAAAAGTGGGAGCTGGAAAACACATGAATAACTGGGAAATGTTGGCGAAATATATTTAGGTTCATAGTATTGTCATAAAGCCAAACTTCAGCCTTTCCTAACATGAATTGTATTCAGTTATTATTTGTTGTATAGTTGGTGGCTTAACACGGGTTGCGGTTTAATGCTAAAAAAAAGAAGTAATTTTAACGTCAAAGGCAAGTGAAACCATGTGGACAATTATATGTTATATCGAAACTCCAATTTTGACATATTGTAACGTACTGTAACATTATTTTAATGGTTGCATGCTTATTATCTATAAAACTCTACTCTTCAACCAGCAAAATGCATTGTTTGACAGCTGATACTGCTAAGTATACAATGTAACTTTTTGTTGTGTATGGGATTAAACTTAACCAACTTTTCCCACATCTTTTTGCAGCAATAAATGATCTTTTCGGTCATTATGTGGATGCGTGGAAAACATGGTATAAAGATCTTACACGGGAGACATCATCATGATGTAGAGTTTAGGCAGGACTGTTGTCTTATAAGCACGTCAACTGAGCTGTTGACACTTAGTTTTATGAATGGCTTGTACAATGCCGTAAAAGACAAAGGCGCATTGGCCTTTGATTGTAAAGTAGACAGATTGGGCACTCCACCTGTTCGGTTCACCAATTCTTTAGGACGGATGCTGAGACAAGGAGCGTATGCTTATGTTAAATTTTTATTATGATCGCAATCCACAACTAACCACTACCAACAGAAAACCCTACAGACGAAATCCCCAAAATCAGCTAGATAGCGTTGAGATGTATCACAAAGATGACACGAGCGGCTCCTGTCCTATGGAACAAATCTACACGGCCTCGAGAGTTCCATGTGAGCATTTCATTTCACAAAACCCGCAAGCTGGGTTTCATAAATTGCAAACCGTTTCTTTAACAAGGAACATGAGCATGGACATTCAGCCAAACAGGGTCATTGACAATCAGACTAACATACATCATTCCATCAGTGCACCACACAAGGTAGTATGGTACTCAGAAAACTGAGGTCTCTGTTGTCCTCGAGTTTACAGTCGATACAACATATTAAGTGCCTCAAATGGGTACAATCCAGGATAGCGAATACTTAATATAGTAGTCCATAGCCCATAAACATCTTCACTTTGGCTCAGTGAAGAACTTGTTGATAGACGGTCACACACAAAGGGGCAGGACTAATCAGCGCGCGCTAGGAGGCCACCGCTCGGTGCTTCTCTCAACTGCCCCGCACTTTCCTTTTATTGGAAAGTTTTATTCTCACCAACTTTCCTCTGTTGGAAAGTTTCAGTGCAACTTCTCCTGAAACTTATGTTTCGAAAGTTTCACTATAACTTCTGATCTCGTAACTTCTCCTGAAACTTATGTTTCGAAAGTTATTTATAACTTCTGATCTAGTAACTTTCGATGGAACTTGAGCTGTTTAAAGTTGCGACAGAACATTCAACAGACTTTCCCCCCTCCCCTAGGGCCCACCCATGTGGGTTTGCCTGTGCAGCAGGGAGCACGCCAGGTGCGCCGCGCGCGCGCACGCTATATAGGAAATTCGCACACAAAACTCTGTGCATGTGGTAGCGTCACCCTCCTCGTGATTCTCCAAGACACTCGCTGCCATCTGTTCCTTGTTAACCCTGTAAAACATATATGATCAAGGAATAAGGATTGCACTTTATGTTTTTAAGAAAAATTACAGAATATCATTAACTTAAATGATTAGATCAAGTTTTGTTATCATTACAACAATTGTAGTTAAAAATATTATACATTTTCTTTGGATCATACTGTACAATTTACTCTGCATACATATCACACAGCCAGCAGTTCTCAGTTGATTGAAATAGTAAAACATGTAATATTTGCAAGAAAAAAATGTTTGTACATGTGAAGTTGTCTGTAGCCTCATTTGCCTCTTGTTTTGTGCAAGTTATGTTAATTCTCCCTATAGGCAGCATGGAATCAGCTACAAAGACATTATAGATGGACACAAAATAATGATAAATTAATCTGTCATGTTTGTTAGTTAAGAGACTGTTCGTTACAGACCGTTCGTTTTATTCAAAATATTAGCTTAAATATACAAAATTATAAGTTATGTTTCAATTTTTTTTAGTGATAAAAAAATCATAACAAAATATATGATAATTTCAAAAATTATTTGATAAAACGAATGGTCAACCGTAACAGAAAAAAGTCAACAGCGACAACAATTTAAAAACAAAGGAAGTATTTGTTAATAGGTTTATTTGAATCAGCCAGTCATGTTTTTAGCATTTACGTGTTAGACCCATTTAATAATACATGTCATGTAGTAAAGTTATCTAATAGTTGCGGCAATTCACTAAACATATATTTTATCATATAAAAATTAATTTGACTCCCGTAGCAACGCTTTCAGAGGGCATGCAACTTGTGAGAACGATTTAGAAATTAGCAGCATGCAAATCACTTCCTCAAAAATATTAGCTTGATGAGCCCCATCTAATGTAATTTTATTGTATAATTCTTAACATATGTTGTAGAATCATCATTGTGTCTTAATGTTTTCCACCACTTTGTTACTCATAGTTCAAAGATAACTGAATATGTTTCGGATCAGTTTGCTCATTGTAAATTCTGATGATGCCATTTATGATTATTTACATGATACCAAATTACTTCTGAATTAATTAAAAACACACATGGATTTTTCAGTGTTCATGTAATTTCATGCAAACTAGCTGTAAAACATTGCACGAATACTTTGAAATGTACATATATACATTATTGCTACTTAATTTACTATTTAACCTAGTGGTTACAAGAGTCTTAGTAGCATCTCAGGTCCTAGGTTCGACTCCTGTGAGAGCGAATTTTCTAGGATTTAACAGCGTTGTGCTTTCAGCGGGAGGCGACGTGGCCGTCGACAGCGAGGCGTCAGTGGTGACTTCGTCAATCTCGAGGATTTGCCACCTCGGTCTTCGAAGATGCTCATAGGGGTAGGGTTTGCATATGTGCGTTTATAGAGATGAGTGTGCGTATGTTGTGAGTTGTTGAGTTGTACTGTGTAATCATAAAAAAAAATTTACTATTTAAATGTTTTTTGGTGAATACTATTTATATGTTGTATTACCTCTTGATTATTGTAAAGTTTTTTTAGGCCCGTAGCAACCCACATTGCTGGTACAATGCATCCTAGTAGACTAGTTATGCACGTTTTCCTCCCAACCGCATCATGGCATCTCAAAAAAATAATATCATGGCACATTGCTAGTACAAATATATATACCTTAATAGACTAGTTATGCACGTTTTCCTCCCAACGGTGCCGACCCTCCTCGTCTCCACCCGCCGCCAGGTCGGATGGGAACCAAATCGTCTGCCGTGGCTACTATAACGGCAAACCGTGCAGTTTCACCTGCGCGCTGTGCATGGGTTCCCTATCGTATCAATAGCCCAAAAGTCTCTAATTAAGCCCATTAAAATTGGTAAATGGCTGGCAGCAATTGGTTCGTCCGTGCACGATACGCGCCTGGCCGGCGTGGCCGCACGGCGACTCCAAACCCGGCGACTCCAACTCCACAGCGTGTACGGCTGGCAGCCCGGCACCCGCCGCCCGTCCAACGCCGCGCACCAATCGCCGCCGAACCAGTTCAGCCGAACATCCCCATTATTATCCGAACTGCCGCTACTCCTCCACTCGTCGTTGGTGCCCGCCGGCAGCTTTTGCTTCGCGATTTCTTCTCATGCATGGTCGCTCGGCGCGAGCTTGCTTCCAATGCCTCTAGGAACCCAATTAGAGAGGAAGAAATCAATGGGAGCCATACAAGAGTGAGCTTCAGTGGCCAAACTCGACTGCGGGCAAAGATTCGTTGGTCTATGAACTGAATATCCGGCGTGGCGAGAAAGATTCGTGAACGGGAGCTCGATGGTATTGGGAGGAAGAAGATGCATGATACTGCTTGGGCCTAACGTGAGCCAGATAAGACCTGGGATAATGGGACCACAGATTGTTTTTTATTAAGGGGAATCGACATCGTTAAAGCAGGAACTAGTGGCTGGGATGAACAACGGCACGGCTGTGCCGTCGTAGTAGGACTGGAACCAAATCGTCTGCCGTGGCTACTATAACGGCAAACCGTGCCGTTTCACCTGCGCGCTGTGCATGGGTTCCCTATCGTATCAATAGCCCAAAAGTCTCTAACTAAGCCCATTAAAATTGGTAAATGGCTGGCAGCAATTGGTTCGACCGTGCACGATACGCGCCTGGCCGGCGTGGCCGCACAGCGACTCCAGACCCGGCGCTCCAACTCCACAGCGTGTACGGCTGGCAGCCCGGCACCCGCCGCCCGTCCAATGCCGCGCACCAATCGCCGCCGAACCAGTTCATCCGAACATCCCCATTATTATCCGAACTGCCGCTACTCCTCCGCTCGTCGTTGGTGCCCGCCGGCAGCTTTTGCTTCGCGATTTCTTCTCATGCATGGTCGCTCGGCGCGAGCTTGCTTCCAATGCCTCTAGGAACCCAATTAGAGAGGAAGAAATCAATGGGAGCCATACAAGAGTGAGCTTCAGTGGCCAAACTCGACTGCGGGCAGAGATTCGTTGGTCTATGAACTTAATATCCGGCGTGGCGAGAAAGATTCGTGAACGGGAGCTCGATGGTATTGGGAGGAAGAAGATGCATGATACTGCTTGGGCCTAACGTGAGCCAGATAAGACTTGGGATAATAGGACCACAGATTGTTTTTATACAGGGGAATCGACATCGTTAAAGCAGGAACTAGTGGCTGGGATGAACAACGGCACGGCTGTGCCGTCGTAGTAGGACGGCAGACGATTTGGTTCCGGATTGGAACCAAATCGTCTGCCGTGGCTACTATAACGGCAAACCGTGCCGTTTCACCTGCGCGCTGTGCATGGGCTCCCTATCGTATCAATAGCCCAAAAGTCTCTAATTAAGCCCATTAAAATTGGTAAATGGCTGGCAGCAATTGGTTCGTCCGTGCACGATACGCGCCTGGCCGGCGTGGCCGCACAGCGACTCCAGACCCGGCGACTCTAACTCCACAGCGCGTACGGCTGGCAGCCCGGCACCCGCCGCCCGTCCAACGCCGCGCACCAATCGCCGCCGAACCAGTTCAGCCGAACATCCCCATTATTATCCGAACTGCCGCTACTCCTCCGCTCGTCGTTGGTGCCCGCCGGCAGCTTTTGCTTCGCGATTTCTTCTCATGCATGGTCGCTCGGCGCGAGCTTGCTTCCAATGCCTCTAGGAACCCAATTAGAGAGGAAGAAATCAATGGGAGCCATACAAGAGTGAGCTTCAGTGGCCAAACTCGACTGCGGGCAGAGATTCGTTGGTCTATGAACTGAATATCCGGCGTGGCGAGAAAGATTCGTGAACGGGAGCTCGATGGTATTGGGAGGAAGAAGATGCATGATACTGCTTGGGCCTAACGTGAGCCAGATAAGACCTGGGATAATGGGACCACAGATTGTTTTTTATACAGGGGAATCGACATCGTTAAAGCAGGAACTAGTGGCTGGGATGAACAACGGCACGGTTGTGCCGTCGTAGTAGGACGGCAGACGATTTGGTTCCGGTTGGATTAGGCCACCGCCCTCTTTCCCCCCAAACCCCATCGCCCGCCGCCGGTTCTTCGTCTCGTCTCCTTAATCGCTAACAGGCGGAGTCAGTGTTCCTTCTGTTCAAGTTTCTTTCCAACGATTTGATCATTGTTGCACTCACTGTTTACTTCATTCGTGGAATTGTTGCTCACTCGTAAGTCCAAATTTCTCTGTAGAGCTTCACAAATCCATCCGTCCCAAATAGTGCTCTTTTAGAAAATTTCAGACACATTAGTAGTGGTGAGAAGTGATGTTGCCCAAATAAGTGCTCTTTTAGTTGTGATTGAAAGCTGTGATGTCTATTTGGTTTTCTGGATCCTGAATAAATGCACATTGAAACCAGAGAAATAGCATCAATTGATCATTTGATTGGCTCCATACAACCTTTTTTTTTTATTGCTGTGAGCGTTATTTTAAGAGTAAAATGCACCAGCGGTCCTTAAACTATTTCAGGTGTGTCATCCAGGTCCACGAACTTTCAAAACACACACCCAAGTCCTCAAACTATCAAAACCGTTCACCCGTGTAAGCTTCATGACCATTGGAGCTAGGGAAACCCCAAGGTATGAATGTTTTGGTGATAGGATGAGAACCATGAATGTGACTAACACTCTTTGTGAGATCTTATAGGTCACATATGAAGAAAGCTCCGTTCGTTGGTGGTGAACGCCAATACACCATGAACTTATGACAAGGATGATTGGTTGCCTTCATCTACACAAGAACGGACTTGATGGAGTCGCGGAGAAGACATGGATCAAGGCTAAGGACATGCTAGATCCAAGCGGGTGTTGCTTGGTTAGATGTTAGCTTGAGTCCATAGGAAAAACCGGACTATCAAGAGGGTTCGAGGTGGTTCTCTTAGTACACACTAGTTATAGAGATCATTGGATGCAAGGTGAGTCTCTCAGGGGCTAGGGTGGCAGAAGAGAGTTGAAGGAACCAAAAAGATCAAGTCTTGAAGAAGAAGATCAAGAAGAAGATCGAAGCTGCGAAGGCAGAAGGGACCGGACAGTACGGTCAAGGAGACCGTACAATACGGTCTACAGAGGAAATCCAGACAGAAGAGCTTAAGTTTCTGGAAGTGGAAGAATAGAGACCGGACAGTGGACCGGACAGTACGGTCCCAGGGACCGGACAGTACGGTCTCTATTGGAAGATCCAGACAGAGAAGCTGAAGTTTCTGGAAGTTGAAGAATGAAGACCGGACAATTGAGAGGATGGTACGGTCATGGAGACCGTACAATACGGTCTTACAGGAGAAGAGCAACAGAGAAGGAGAGGTCTCTGTTGGCTGATGAAGAAAGGAGACCGGACAATACGGTCCTAGGGACCGTACAATACGGTCTGGTCTGAGATGATGAACAGCACTCCCCGGACGCCAGTCTGGTAGAGACCGGACAATACGGTCAAATGGAGACCGGACAATACGGTCCATTGTACGGTCCCTATGCAGACTGGGTACTTTTGGACAACGGCTAGTTTGAGGTTGGAGGCCTATATATAGTCGGTTGTTTACCTCTTTGAGGTGCTCTTGGACCCAGGAAAGAGGGGAGGTGCTGCCAAGAAGCCAAGAGGAAGAAGTGTGAAGCACTTGAGAGGGATTTGGAGTGATCCTAGTGCTTGAGAGAGTAGCAAGTTGCATCCTTTGATCTCTAGGCTAGTGTGGGCTTGAGAGAGTCATCTAGGGCTGTTACTCTTGGTCTATGGCAAGGCCTAGACCGGTTAGGCGTCGGTGTTGAGCTGTCCAAGGAGAGTGTGGAAGCCGACACAAGTTTGTACACGGTCTTGGAGCTTCCCGTGCGAAAGAAGCATCACTAGTGGAGCGCCCTTTGGCACGCATCAAGTGCGGAGCCTTACCTCCGGAAGAGTACCCGGGATCGAGCCCGGCGGGACGTGCCCGCGACTTCACTCGGAGGGTGAAGTGTGCTCTAGGAGGGATCGCCATCGAGCGGAGGGACGGGGTCGAGACTCCGGCGGGAGTGACCCAACGTGGAGTAGGGGAAGGCGCCATCCTTCCGAGACCACGGGAAAACATCATGAGCATTCTCTATCCCTTCTCCTTTACTACTCGCATTTACTTACCGCACTTCATATGATTGCTTGTAGTACTTGAGTTGTGCTCTTATCTTGCTTGTGTGTTTACCTTGGTACCTACTAGCTTCACTAGGTTTGCTTGATTGCCTTGCTCGTGTGCTTACTTGTTATAGCCTATCTAATAGCTCTAAGGACTCTACTTAGTGTGCCTAGTATCTTGGTTGCCTTGTCTCTAGTTATCTTGTTCCTTGCCTTGCCTAGCTTAAGTCTTCCGCTATCTATCTATCTTGTGCTAGGTTGCTAGTGTGGTGTGATTGTGTTATCTATATGCACTAGCTTAATAGGTTAAGGATACTCCTTAGTGTGCTTTACCTTGTTACTAGAACTACTCGCTAGGAGTTGCTTGGGTGCAAGTGTTTGGAAATAGATTCTAGAGTGCACCGATTCACCCCCCCCTCTCGGTCACACGATCCTTACAAGTGGTATCAGAGCCAAGTGCTCTTTATTGAGGCTTTACCGCCTTGAGTTGTGACCGGGATTGCGTGTGGGAAAATGGAGTCCACTCATGATGACGTTTCTAACACTTCCATCGCCTCTACCTTGATTGAGCCTTATGATTGTGTGCTTAATGATATTTCCTACTATCATGTGCGTGATGAGTATGATGAGCTTGTTTTGAATGATAATGAGGATATCACTAACTTCGCATCTCGCTTGTATGTTCTTGCTAGGAAACTCATGTCACGAGGCTATCCATCTATTATGCACAAGCATGTTGTGAAGAAGCTTATCCGATCTCTACCACTCTCGCGGTTTGGTATTCTTGCTTTTGCTCGAGTGGATGAGTTTGTGAACATGCCCTATGATGAGGTGGTTGCTATTCTCTCCTCTCTTGAGGAGGATATCAAGAAGGGCAAGGATATGTCTCATGCAAGTGAAGATCAACACATTGAAGCTCAACCTCTACCTCAAGCTCAATCATCATCTCGTGTTGGTGAAGGTTCTTCTTCTCGGGATCAAGAGGATGGATATCTCAAGCTATGTGATGAGTTGGATCACATCTCTATGGAGCCGAATGAAGATCTTGTTGAGTTTGCTCTTCGGATGGATTCTCTCATCAAGAGGATAAATGAGAACAAGCTTTGGATAGTCACTAAGGGTCAAGGCTTAGGAGGTTTCTTGATGCTCTTCCAAAGGACAAGTATGGTGATCACATTGAGTTTGAGAGCTTTGAGCTTGAGTCATATTCAATTGAGCAAGTCATTGAGATCGTCACAAGAAGAAGGGCTCGCTCTTTGCTCTCTAACACATTCAAGACCCCAAGTGATGATGAGGAAGAAGAAGAAAATGATAGAGTTCCCGTCTTCTATTGTGATGATGACTATTCAAGTGCTAGTGATGATGAGCCGGAGCCTATCAAGGAATATCACATGAAGAGAGAAGTCTTGCCATCCCTCTTTGAAGAGTACTACATCTTGTATGAGCCGGATCTTGCCGATCGGCCTCACTATCACCTCTTCGACATGTATGATGTGTTCTATAGGGAAGATGGGGAGACTTGGCTTGATTGTTGGAAGAGGCTTCTTGTTTTGGTGGCTAGAGTGAACTCTTTTGAAGGAGAAGACAAAATTAGTGATGAACACGCTATTCACACGGTGATCTCTATGCTACCATACAATAGGAAGGTCCACATTCTAAATGATCTCAATGATGATATTAGTGGTATGACTCTCAAGGACATGATCTTGATGGCACTATCCTATGAGAATCAAATCTACAACATTCTTGAGTACTTCAATGCTAGTGGAGAAGTGGGAAGGTTTCAAGGTCTTCAACTTGGAACTCATGTCACACACATGGGTGTTGATCGGACCATGTGGAGACACAATGGAGTCACCAAGGCAATGATTGGCGCCTTGGATGCATTGGACTTGGACTTTCTAAATGGAGTTCCTATGGCCTACATCAAGAGCAAGCAAGAGGTAAATGATATGTCAATTGATTCTCATGATACTAACACTCCTCTTTGCTTGATGGCTACTTCCAAGGTGAACTACAAGATTGGTGGCAAACATTGGGTGTTGGATAGTGGTTGCACTCAACACATGACCGGTACTTCATCCATCTTCACCAACTTGGAAGAAAATGAAGATCATGACAAGGTCACATTTGGGGACAACTCCAAGCACAAGGTGAGAGGTCTTGGTAAGGTGGCTATCTCAAATGACCTCTCTATCTCTAATGTATTGCTTGTTGAGTCCCTAAACTTCAATCTTCTATCCGTTGCTCAAATATGTGATCTTGGCTTTTCTTGTAACTTTGATGCTAATGGGGTGGTTCTTCATAATGATGCTATGGGTCTCACTATCAAGGGCTTTCGTCATAATAATCTATATGTTGTTGATTTTGAGACTAACATTGTTGCCCCTAGCACTTGTCTCTTCACTAAGTCCGCTCTAGGTTGGCTATGGCATCGGAGGCTTGCTCACATTGGTATGGGTCAACTCAAGCGTGTGATGAAGAACAAGCTAGTGAGAGGAGTCAAGGATGTCACCTTTGAGAAGGACAAGCTATGTAGTGCATGCCAAGCCGGAAAGCAAGTGGCTTCACCTCATCCATCCAAGAATTTCTTGTCAACTTCAAGACCTCTTGAGCTCTTACACATTGATCTCTTCGGGCCTACAACTTATGTGAGCATTGGTGGGAATCTCTATTGCTTGGTGGTAGTGGACGACTACTCAAGATATACTTGGGTATTCTTTCTTGAGAACAAGGCACAAGCAATTGGGATATTCAAGAAGTTTGCTAGAAGAGTGCAAAATGAGTATGGGCATCGCATCAAGAAGATTCGGAGTGATAATGGGACGGAGTTTAAAAACTCTATCATTGAAGACTATTGTGATGAGATTGGCATCAAGCATGAGTTCTCGGCTACATACACTCCTCAACAAAATGGTGTTGTTGAGAGGAAGAACAAGACCCTTATCACTCTTGCTCGTGCTATGCTTGATGAGTACAACACTCCGGAGAAGTTTTGGGCGGAAGCTATCAACACCGCATGCTACACCTCCAACCGGATCTATCCTCACAAGTTGCTAAACAAGACCCCATATGAAGTGATTGTTGGGAGAAGACCGAATGTTGCCTACTTCCGAGTGTTTGGTTGCAAGTGCTACATCTACAAGAAGAGGGAAAGACTTGGCAAGTTCGAGAAGAGGACCGACGTGGGCATTCTTGTCGGTTACTCGGGCTCGGCTAAGGCTTATCGGGTTTACAACACCTCTACCGGCTTTGTTGAAGAAACCTATGATGTGCAATTTGATGAGTCTCACGGGTCTCAAGAAGACCCTCCTTCTTCTCATATTGTAGGTGATGAACCCGTGGAGGAAGCTTTGGAGAACATGCCCATTGGTGAAGTTATTCCTCGTGAAGATGAACCTCCGACACCTCCTCCAACAACTTCATCAAGCGGACCTTCTACGAGCACATCTCAAGTGAATCCAAGCTCTCCCTCAAGTGAACAACATCAAGCACCTTCAAGTGATCCGCAACAAGCATCTTCGAGTCAAGCTCCATCAAGCGAACCGCAACAAGCATCTTCGAGTCAAGCTACTCCAAGTGAACCGCTACAAGCGCCATCAAGTCTACCTCATGCATCTACGAGCCAAGCTTCACCGAGCAATCAAGAACAAGCACAATCTACTTCAACTCAAGATGATGGCTCGGGTTCACCTCTTCGACAACAAGACACTCACATCTCAAGGGAGCAAGCCGCAAGAGACGCGCAAGACACTTCGCCGGCTCCTCCTCCTCCTCGACAAGAACCTTCAAGGAAGCACAACCCCATTGCTAGGATCATTCACGTGATCTCATCATTGGGAGTCCTTCTCAAGGGTTAAAGACTAGGAGAAGTCAATATAACCTAATTATGTTGATGAAGCTAACATTGTTGAGAACTTCTCTTTTGTCTCTACCCTAGAGCCGAAGACGATCGAGGAAGCCTTGAAAGACCACAAGTGGGTGCTATCCATGCAAGAGGAGCTCAACAACTTCAAGAGAAATGATGTTTGGAAGTTGGTGAAGCGGCCCAAGCGATCCAATGTCATTGGCGCTAAGTGGGTCTTCAAGAACAAGCAAGATGAGAAGGGAGCAATCGTGAGGAACAAGGCTAGACTTGTGGCGAAGGGCTACTCTCAAGTTGAAGGCGTCGATTTTGACGAGACTTTACCCCCGTCGCTCGTCTTGAGGCTATAAGAACACTTCTTGCTTATGCTTCTCATTTTGATTTTAAACTTCACCAAATGGATGTGAAAAGTGCATTTCTCAATGGACTAATCAATGAAGAAGTTTATGTAGAGCAACCTCCCGGCTTCGAGGACCCCGAGCATCCGGACCATGTGTACAAGCTTAAGAAGGCTCTCTACGGACTCAAACAAGCACCAAGAGCATGGTATGAACGACTTCGAGATCATCTCATCACCAAGGGCTACAAGATCGGTAGTATCGACAACACTCTCTTTACTAAGCATATTGGTGATGATCTCTTTGTTTGTCAAATCTATGTTGATGATATCATCTATGGCTCCACTAACGAAATCTATAATGATGAGTTCCGTGCTCTTATGAAGAAAGAGTTTGAGATGTCCATGATAGGTGAACTTCATGTCTTCCTCGGTTTTCAAGTCAAGCAAATGAAGGAGGGCACGTTCATCTACCAAGAGAAGTACACTCGGGATCTTCTTAAGAGATTCGGCATGGAAGACTCCAAGCCTACGACACACCTATGGCTACAAGTGTCCCTCTTGATGTGGATGTAAAAGGTATACCGGTGGATCCTAAACTCTATCGCTCTATGATTGGTTCACTTCTTTACCTTACCGCATCTAGACCGGATATCATGTTTAGTGTGTGCCTTTGTGCTCGTTATCAAGCTAACCCCAAGGAGTCCCATATGAGTGCCGTGAAAAGAATTCTTAGGTACATCAAGAGTACTCCTACAATGGGCCTATGGTATCCAAAAGGCTCGGACTTTGGACTTGTTGGCTATGCGGACTCGGACTTCGCCGGATGCAAAGTGAGTAGAAAGAGTACCTCCGGTGGATGCCAATTTCTTGGACAATCACTCATCTCATGGAGTTCCAAGAAACAAAATTGTGTGGCTATCTCTACGGCGGAGGCGGAATATTTGGCGGCCGGTGCTTGTTGTGCTCAACTCCTATACATGAAGCAAACCCTATTGGACTATGGATTATCTTATGGGCAAGTACCTCTCTATTGTGATAGCGAAAGTGCTATCAATATGGCTCTCAACAAGGGTGATCACGGCCATGCCAAGCACATTGAAGTCAAGCATCACTTCATTCGAGATCATGTGGCCAAGAAGGATATTGAATTGATTGGTGTTCGGACTCATGAACAATTGGCGGACATCTTCACCAAGCCACTTGACAAGAAGACCTTTTGTAAGCTCCGGGGAGAACTTAATGTTCTCGACCTCTCCGACTTCACTTGATATCCTTGAGCTTACATATGTATATATGTATATATACTTTGCTTGTTTTTGTTTGTGTTGTTGTTTTTGTGTGTTCTTCTTGTTTTGTAGGACCGACGACTAACCTTCTTGAGATAGCAATGAGCATGGGTTAAGCTTGGGATTGGTGGCACTTGGCTCCCGAGGCTTTGAAGAATGGCTCGTTGTGATCAAGCTCATGGAGGGCTCAAACTTGTTGTTGGTAACTTCGCTCTTAGCTTTCTCTTGTTTTACCCTTATAGCATCATGCATTGTACACTTATCATTCCTTGCATTCGCATCTTGCATCTTGCATAAGTGTCTCGGCGCCGAGCACCCATCTAGGGGGAGTTGCTTATTCACAATATGAGTATATGACCTCCTATGATGAATTTATAGCAATGCTATATGAGCTTCATGCCCATTGAACCAAGATTTTTGAGCTCCAAGGTTAAATCCACTTGCGCGGCTCAAAGTCTAAGGGTTCATACATTTCCATCATCATCAACTAACCCCTATGTACTTCAAGACAATATTCTTTTGAGAATGTGTGTAGGGATATTGTTGGGAGATGGAGAATCACGGATCAAGGGGGAGCTTCACGCCAAATCAAGTAACTCATTTTCCCACTCGTCCCATACATTTACACTAACCTTTTCTCCCTTGGAAGAATTCTTTTTGGTGATAGATGCCAAAGGGGGAGAAGAGTTGGGCTTAATGATCGAGCAAGAATATGGGGGGAGAAGAGTTCGAGCGAGAAGCGGAAGAGAGAGTTCGAGCGGAGAATACGGGAAGAAGAGTTCGGACTTACAATGAGTTGGAAGATGTCACCTCAAGGGGGAGTTTGTACAATGAAGATCAAGTGATCAAGTCGATCGATCTTCACACAATCTTGAGGTGATGAAGAAGAAGTATCAAGAGTTTGTGCAATGAAGATCAAGTGATCAAGTCGATCGATCTTCACAATCTTGAGGTGATGAAGAAGAAGCAATGCCGTCTCAAGGGGAGTGTGCGAATGAAGATCAAGTGATCAAGATGATCGATCTTCACACAATCTTGAGATTGGTGCACTTGTCAAGGGGGAGCGGAATTCTACAAAGTAAGTATGAAGGTAAACCCCTTGCAATCTTTGCTTGTCATAGCTCCATGTGCTTTCATTCACTTGTGATATGAGTTTTTGCTCTAACTTGTGACTTCTTTTGAGCTATGACTTGCCTCGACCTAATCAACAAGGTAACTATCTCTCTATCATATACTTGTTGTTTAGTGTCTTGATCGAGTTGCGCTTTTATCTTGGCTTTTGTCATTACATTCTTTATCTTCTCGATCATTTTTATCATGGTTGTCATCCATCACCAAAAAGGGGGAGATTGTAAGCTTCATGACCATTGGAGCTAGGGAAACCCCAAGGTATGAATGTTTTGGTGATAGGATGAGAACCATGAATGTGACTAACACTCTTTGTGAGATCTTATAGGTCACATATGAAGAAAGCTCCGTCCGTTGGTGGTGAACGCCAATACACCATGAACTTATTGACAAGGATGATTGGTTGCCTTCATCTACACAAGAACGGACTTGATGGAGTCGCGGAGAAGACATGGATCAAGGCTAAGGACATGCTAGATCCAAGCGGGTGTTGCTTGGTTAGATGTTAGCTTGAGTCCATAGGAAAAACCGGACTATCAAGAGGGTTCGAGGTGGTTCTCTTAGTACACACTAGTTATAGAGATCATTGGATGCATGGTGAGTCTCTCAGGGGCTAGGGTGGCAGAAGAGAGTTGAAGGAACCAAAAGATCAAGTGTTGAAGAAGAAGATCAAGAAGAAGATCGAAGCTGCGAAGGCAGAAGGGACCGGACAGTACGGTCAAGGAGACCGTACAATACGGTCTACAGAGGAAATCCAGACAGAAGAGCTTAAGTTTCTGGAAGTGGAAGAATAGAGACCGGACAGTGGACCGGACAGTACGGTCCTAGGGACCGGACAGTACGGTCTCTATTGGAAGATCCAGACAGAGAAGCTGAAGTTTCTGGAAGTTGAAGAATGAAGACCGGACAATTGAGAGGATGGTACGGTCATGGAGACCGTACAATACGGTCTTACAGGAGAAGAGCAACAGAGAAGGAGAAGTTTCTGTTGGCTGATGAAGAAGGAGACCGGACAATACGGTCCTAGGGACCGTACAATACGGTCTGGTCTGAGATGATGAACAGCACTCCCCGGACGCCAGTCTGGTAGAGACCGGACAATACGGTCAAATGGAGACCGGACAATACGGTCCATTGTACGGTCCCTACGCAGACTGGGTACTTTTGGACAACGGCTAGTTTGAGGTTGGAGGCCTATATATAGTCGGTTGTTTACCTCTTTGAGGTGCTCTTGGACCCAGGAAAGAGGGGAGGTGCTGCCAAGAAGCCAAGAGGAAGAAGTGTGAAGCACTTGAGAGGGATTTGGAGTGATCCTAGTGCTTGAGAGAGTAGCAAGTTGCATCCTTTGATCTCTAGGCTAGTGTGGGCTTGAGAGAGTCATCTAGGGCTGTTACTCTTGGTCTATGGCAAGGCCTAGACCGGTTAGGCGTCGGTGTTGAGCTGTCCAAGGAGAGTGTGGAAGTCGACACAAGTTTGTACACGGTCTTGGAGCTTCCCGTGCGAAAGAAGCATCACTAGTGGAGCGCCCTTTGGCACGCATCAAGTGCGGAGCCTTACCTCCGGAAGAGTACCCGGGATCGAGCCCGGCGGGACGTGCCCGCGACTTCACTCGGAGGGGTGAAGTGTGCTCTAGGAGGGATCGCCATCGAGCGGAGGGACGGGGTCGAGACTCCGGCGGGAGTGACCCAACGTGGAGTAGGGGAAGGCGCCATCCTTCCGAGACCACGGGAAAACATCATGAGCATTCTCTATCCCTTCTCCTTTACTACTCGCATTTACTTATCGCACTTCATATGATTGCTTGTAGTACTTGAGTTGTGCTCTTATCTTGCTTGTGTGTTTACCTTGGTACCTACTAGCTTCACTAGGTTTGCTTGATTGCCTTGCTCGTGTGCTTACTTGTTATAGCCTATCTAATAGCTCTAAGGACTCTACTTAGTGTGCCTAGTATCTTGGTTGCCTTGTCTCTAGTTATCTTGTTCCTTGCCTTGCCTAGCTTAAGTCTTCCGCTATCTATCTATCTTGTGCTAGGTTGCTAGTGTGGTGTGATTGTGTTATCTATATGCACTAGCTTAATAGGTTAAGGATACTCCTTAGTGTGCTTTACCTTGTTACTAGAACTACTCGCTAGGAGTTGCTTGGGTGTAAGTGTTTGGAAATAGATTCTAGAGTGCACCGATTCACCCCCCCCTCTCGGTCACACGATCCTTACAAGTGGTATCAGAGCCAAGTGCTCTTTATTAGGGCTTTACCGCCTTGAGTCGTGACCGGGATTGCGTGTGGGAAAATGGAGTCCACTCATGATGACGTTTCTAACACTTCCATCGCCTCTACCTTGATTGAGCCTTATGATTGTGTGCTTAATGATATTTCCTACTATCATGTGCGTGATGAGTATGATGAGCTTGTTTTGAATGATAATGAGGATATCACTAACTTCGCATCTCGCTTGTATGTTCTTGCTAGGAAACTCATGTCACGAGGCTATCCATCTATTATGCACAAGCATGTTGTGAAGAAGCTTATCCGATCTCTACCACTCTCGCGGTTTGGTATTCTTGCTTTTGCTCGAGTGGATGAGTTTGTGAACATGCCCTATGATGAGGTGGTTGCTATTCTCTCCTCTCTTGAGGAGGATATCAAGAAGGGCAAGGATATCTCTCATGCAAGTGAAGATCAACACATTGAAGCTCAACCTCTACCTCAAGCTCAATCATCATCTCGTGTTGGTGAAGGTTCTTCTTCTCGGGATCAAGAGGATGGATATCTCAAGCTATGTGATGAGTTGGATCACATCTCTATGGAGCCGAATGAAGATCTTGTTGAGTTTGCTCTTCGGATGGATTCTCTCATCAAGAGGATAAATGAGAACAAGCTTTGGATAGTCACTAAGGGTCAAGGTCTTAGAAGGTTTCTTGATGCTCTTCCAAAGGACAAGTATGGTGATCACATTGAGTTTGAGAGCTTTGAGCTTGAGTCATATTCAATTGAGCAAGTCATTGAGATCGTCACAAGAAGAAGGGCTCGCTCTTTGCTCTCTAACACATTCAAGACCCCAAGTGATGATGAGGAAGAAGAAGAAGAAATGATAGAGTTCCCGTCTTCTATTGTGATGATGACTATTCAAGTGCTAGTGATGATGAGCCGGAGCCTATCAAGGAATATCACATGAAGAGAGAAGTCTTGCCATCCCTCTTTGAAGAGTACTACATCTTGTATGAGCCGGATCTTGCCGATCGGCCTCACTATCACCTCTTCGACATGTATGATGTGTTCTATAGGGAAGATGGGGAGACTTGGCTTGATTGTTGGAAGAGGCTTCTTGTTTTGGTGGCTAGAGTGAACTCTTTTGAAGGAGAAGACAAAATTAGTGATGAACACGCTATTCACACGGTGATCTCTATGCTACCATACAATAGGAAGGTCCACATTCTAAATGATCTCAATGATGATATTAGTGGTATGACTCTCAAGGACATGATCTTGATGGCACTATCCTATGAGAATCAAATCTACAACATTCTTGAGTACTTCAATGCTAGTGGAGAAGTGGGAAGGTTTCAAGGTCTTCAACTTGGAACTCATGTCACACACATGGGTGTTGATCGGACCATGTGGAGACACAATGGAGTCACCAAGGCAATGATTGACGCCTTGGATGCATTGGACTTGGACTTTCTAAATGGAGTTCCTATGGCCTACATCAAGAGCAAGCAAGAGGTAAATGATATGTCAATTGATTCTCATGATACTAACACTCCTCTTTGCTTGATGGCTACTTCCAAGGTGAACTACAAGATTGGTGGCAAACATTGGGTGTTGGATAGTGGTTGCACTCAACACATGACCGGTACTTCATCCATCTTCACCAACTTGGAAGAAAATGAAGATCATGACAAGGTCACATTTGGGGACAACTCCAAGCACAAGGTGAGAGGTCTTGGTAAGGTGGCTATCTCAAATGACCTCTCTATCTCTAATGTATTGCTTGTTGAGTCCCTAAACTTCAATCTTCTATCCGTTGCTCAAATATGTGATCTTGGCTTTTCTTGTAACTTTGATGCTAATGGGGTGGTTCTTCATAATGATGCTATGGGTCTCACTATCAAGGGCTTTCGTCATAATAATCTATATGTTGTTGATTTTGAGACTAACATTGTTGCCCCTAGCACTTGTCTCTTCACTAAGTCCGCTCTAGGTTGGCTATGGCATCGGAGGCTTGCTCACATTGGTATGGGTCAACTCAAGCGTGTGATGAAGAACAAGCTAGTGAGAGGAGTCAAGGATGTCACCTTTGAGAAGGACAAGCTATGTAGTGCATGCCAAGCCGGAAAGCAAGTGGCTTCACCTCATCCATCCAAGAATTTCTTGTCAACTTCAAGACCTCTTGAGCTCTACACATTGATCTCTTCGGGCCTACAACTTATGTGAGCATTGGTGGGAATCTCTATTGCTTGGTGGTAGTGGACGACTACTCAAGATATACTTGGGTATTCTTTCTTGAGAACAAGGCACAAGCAATTGGGATATTCAAGAAGTTTGCTAGAAGAGTGCAAAATGAGTATGGGCATCGCATCAAGAAGATTCGGAGTGATAATGGGACGGAGTTTAAAAACTCTATCATTGAAGACTATTGTGATGAGATTGGCATCAAGCATGAGTTCTCGGCTACATACACTCCTCAACAAAATGGTGTTGTTGAGAGGAAGAACAAGACCCTTATCACTCTTGCTCGTGCTATGCTTGATGAGTACAACACTCCGGAGAAGTTTTGGGCGGAAGCTATCAACACCGCATGCTACACCTCCAACCGGATCTATCCTCACAAGTTGCTAAACAAGACCCCATATGAAGTGATTGTTGGGAGAAGACCGAATGTTGCCTACTTCCGAGTGTTTGGTTGCAAGTGCTACATCTACAAGAAGAGGGAAAGACTTGGCAAGTTCGAGAAGAGGACCGACGTGGGCATTCTTGTCGGTTACTCGGGCTCGGCTAAGGCTTATCGGGTTTACAACACCTCTACCGGCTTTGTTGAAGAAACCTATGATGTGCAATTTGATGAGTCTCACGGGTCTCAAGAAGACCCTCCTTCTTCTCATATTGTAGGTGATGAACCCGTGGAGGAAGCTTTGGAGAACATGCCCATTGGTGAAGTTATTCCTCGTGAAGATGAACCTCCGACACCTCCTCCAACAACTTCATCAAGCGGACCTTCTACGAGCACATCTCAAGTGAATCCAAGCTCTCCCTCAAGTGAACAACATCAAGCACCTTCAAGTGATCCGCAACAAGCATCTTCGAGTCAAGCTCCATCAAGCGAACCGCAACAAGCATCTCGAGTCAAGCTACTCCAAGTGAACCGCAACAAGCGCCATCAAGTCTACCTCATGCATCTACGAGCCAAGCTTCACCGAGCAATCAAGAACAAGCACAATCTACTTCAACTCAAGATGATGGCTCGGGTTCACCTCTTCGACAACAAGACACTCACATCTCAAGGGAGCAAGCCGCAAGAGACGCGCAAGACACTTCGCCGGCTCCTCCTCCTCCTCGACAAGAACCTTCAAGGAAGCACAACCCATTGCTCGGGATCATTCACGTGATCTCATCATTGGGAGTCCTTCTCAAGGGTTAAAGACTAGGAGAAGTCAATATAAACCTAATTATGTTGATGAAGCTAACATTGTTGAGAACTTCTCTTTTGTCTCTACCCTAGAGCCGAAGACGATCGAGGAAGCCTTGAAAGACCACAAGTGGGTGCTATCCATGCAAGAGGAGCTCAACAACTTCAAGAGGAATGATGTTTGGAAGTTGGTGAAGCGGCCCAAGCGATCCAATGTCATTGGCGCTAAGTGGGTCTTCAAGAACAAGCAAGATGAGAAGGGAGCAATCGTGAGGAACAAGGCAAGACTTGTGGCGAAGGGCTACTCTCAAGTTGAAGGCGTCGATTTGACGAGACTTTCGCCCCCGTCGCTCGTCTTGAGGCTATAAGAACACTTCTTGCTTATGCTTCTCATTTTGATTTTAAACTTCACCAAATGGATGTGAAAAGTGCATTTCTCAATGGACTAATCAATGAAGAAGTTTATGTAGAGCAACCTCCCGGCTTCGAGGACCCCGAGCATCCGGACCATGTGTACAAGCTTAAGAAGGCTCTCTACGGACTCAAACAAGCACCAAGAGCATGGTATGAACGACTTCGAGATCATCTCATCACCAAGGGCTACAAGATCGGTAGTATCGACAACACTCTCTTTACTAAGCATATTGGTGATGATCTCTTTGTTTGTCAAATCTATGTTGATGATATCATCTATGGCTCCACTAACGAAATCTATAATGATGAGTTCCGTGCTCTTATGAAGAAAGAGTTTGAGATGTCCATGATAGGTGAACTTCATGTCTTCCTCGGTTTTCAAGTCAAGCAAATGAAGGAGGGCACGTTCATCTACCAAGAGAAGTACACTCGGGATCTTCTTAAGAGATTCGGCATGGAAGACTCCAAGCCCTACGACACACCTATGGCTACAAGTGTCCCTCTTGATGTGGATGTAAAAGGTATACCGGTGGATCCTAAACTCTATCGCTCTATGATTGGTTCACTTCTTTACCTTACCGCATCTAGACCGGATATCATGTTTAGTGTGTGCCTTTGTGCTCGTTATCAAGCTAACCCCAAGGAGTCCCATATGAGTGCCGTGAAAAGAATTCTTAGGTACATCAAGAGTACTCCTACAATGGGCCTATGGTATCCAAAAGGCTCGGACTTTGGACTTGTTGGCTATGCGGACTCGGACTTCGCCGGATGCAAAGTGAGTAGAAAGAGTACCTCCGGTGGATGCCAATTTCTTGGACAATCACTCATCTCATGGAGTTCCAAGAAACAAAATTGTGTGGCTATCTCTACGGCGGAGGCGGAATATTTGGCGGCCGGTGCTTGTTGTGCTCAACTCCTATACATGAAGCAAACCCTATTGGACTATGGATTATCTTATGGGCAAGTACCTCTCTATTGTGATAGCGAAAGTGCTATCAATATGGCTCTCAACAAGGGTGATCACGGCCATGCCAAGCACATTGAAGTCAAGCATCACTTCATTCGAGATCATGTGGCCAAGAAGGATATTGAATTGATTGGTGTTCGGACTCATGAACAATTGGCGGACATCTTCACCAAGCCACTTGACAAGAAGACCTTTTGTAAGCTCCGGGGAGAACTTAATGTTCTCGACCTCTCCGACTTCACTTGATATCCTTGAGCTTACATATGTATATATGTATATATACTTTGCTTGTTTTTGTTTGTGTTGTTGTTTTTGTGTGTTCTTCTTGTTTTGTAGGACCGACGACTAACCTTCTTGAGATAGCAATGAGCATGGGTTAAGCTTGGGATTGGTGGCACTTGGCTCCCGAGGCTTTGAAGAATGGCTCGTTGTGATCAAGCTCATGGAGGGCTCAAACTTGTTGTTGGTAACTTCGCTCTTAGCTTTCTCTTGTTTTACCCTTATAGCATCATGCATTGTACACTTATCATTCCTTGCATTTGCATCATGCATCTTGCATAAGTGTCTCGGCGCCGAGCACCCATCTAGGGGGAGTTGCTTATTCACAATATGAGTATATGACCTCCTATGATGAATTTATAGCAATGCTATATGAGCTTCATGCCCATTGAACCAAGATTTTTGAGCTCCAAGGTTAAATCCACTTGCGCGGCTCAAAGTCTACGGGTTCATACATTTCCATCATCATCAACTAACCCCTATGTATTTCAAGACAATATTCTTTTGAGAATGTGTGTAGGGATAATTGTTGGGAGATGGAGAACCACGCATCTAGGGGGAGTTTCACGCCAAATCAAGTAACTCATTTTCCCACTCGTCCCATACATTTACACTAACCTTTTCTCCCTTGGAAGAATTTCTTTTTGGGTGATAGATGCCAAAGGGGGAGAAGAGTTGGGCTTAATGATCGAGCAAGAATATGGGGGGAGAAGAGTTCGAGCGGAGAAGAATACGGGAAGAAGAAGAGTTCGAGCGGAGAAGAATACGGAAGAAGAGTTCGGACTTACAATGAGTTGGAAGATGTCAACTCAAGGGGAGTTTGTACAAATGAAGATCAAGTGATCAAGTCGATCGATCTTACACAATCTTGAGGTGATGAAGAAGAAGCTATTCCATCTCAAGGGGGAGTTTGTGCGAATGAAGATCAAGTGATCAAGTCGATCGATCTTCACACAATCTTGAGGTGATGAAGAAGAAGCTATGCCATCTCAAGGGGGAGTGTGTGGCGAATGAAGATCAAGTGATCAAGATGATCGATCTTCACACAATCTTGAGATTGGTACACTTGTCAAGGGGGAGCGGAATTCTACAAAGTAAGTATGAAGGTAAACCCCTTGCAATCTTTGCTTGTCATAGCTCCATGTGCTTTCATTCACTTGTGATATGAGTTTTTGCTCTAACTTGTGACTTCTTTTGAGCTATGACTTGCCTCGACCTAATCAACAAGGTAACTTTCTCTCTATCATATATTTGTTGTTTAATGTCTTGATCGAGTTGCGCGTTTTATCTTGGCTTTTGTCATTACATTCTTTATCTTCTCGATCATTTTTATCATGGTTGTCATCCATCACCAAAAAGGGGGAGATTGTAAGCTTCATGACCATTGGAGCTAGGGAAACCCCAAGGTATGAATGTTTTGGTGATAGGATGAGAACCATGAATGTGACTAACACTCTTTGTGAGATCTTATAGGTCACATATGAAGAAAGCTCCGTCCGTTGGTGGTGAACGCCAATACACCATGAACTTATTGACAAGGATGATTGGTTGCCTTCATCTACACAAGAACGGACTTGATGGAGTCGCGAGAAGACATGGATCAAGGCTAAGGACATGCTAGATCCAAGCGGGTGTTGCTTGGTTAGATGTTAGCTTGAGTCCATAGGAAAAACCGGACTATCAAGAGGGTTCGAGGTGATTCTCTTAGTACACACTAGTTATAGAGATCATTGGATGCAAGGTGAGTCTCTCAGGGCTAGGTAGGGTGGCGAAGAGAGTTGAAGGAACCAAAAAGATCAAGTCTTGAAGAAGAAGATCAAGAAGAAGATCGAAGCTGCGAAGGCAGAAGGACCGGACAGTACGGTCAAGGAGACCGTACAATACGGTCTACAGAGGAAATCCAGACAGAAGAGCTTAAGTTTCTGGAAGTGGAGAATAGAGACCGGACAGTGGACCGGACAGTACGGTCCCAGGGACCGGACAGTACGGTCTCTATTGGAAGATCCAGACAGAGAAGCTGAAGTTTCTGGAAGTTGAAGAATGAAGACCGGACAATTGAGAGGATGGTACGGTCATGGAGACCGTACAATACGGTCTTACAGGAGAAGAGCAACAGAGAAGGAGAGGTCTCTGTTGGCTGATGAAGAAAGGAGACCGGACAATACGGTCCTAGGGACCGTACAATACGGTCTGGTCTGAGATGATGAACAGCACTCCCCGGACGCCAGTCTGGTAGAGACCGGACAATACGGTCAAATGGAGACCGGACAATACGGTCCATTGTACGGTCCCTACGCAGACTGGGTACTTTGGACAACGGCTAGTTTGAGGTTGGAGGCCTATATATAGTCGGTTGTTTACCTCTTTGAGGTGCTTCTTGGACCCAGGAAAGAGGGGAGGTGCTGCCAAGAAGCCAAGAGGAAGAAGTGTGAAGCACTTGAGAGGGATTTGGAGTGATCCTAGTGCTTGAGAGAGTAGCAAGTTGCATCCTTTGATCTCTAGGCTAGTGTGGGCTTGAGAGAGTCATCTAGGGCTGTTACTCTTGGTCTATGGCAAGGCCTAGACCGGTTAGGCGTCGGTGTTGAGCTGTCCAAGGAGAGTGTGGAAGCCGACACAAGTTTGTACACGGTCTTGGAGCTTCCCGTGCGAAAGAAGCATCACTAGTGGAGCGCCCTTTGGCACGCATCAAGTGCGGAGCCTTACCTCCGGAAGAGTACCCGGATCGAGCCCGGCGGGACGTGCCCGCGACTTCACTCGGAGGGTGAAGTGTGCTCTAGAGGGATCGCCATCGAGCGGAGGGACGGGGTCGAGACTCCGGCGGGAGTGACCAAACGTGGAGTAGGGGAAGGCGCCATCCTTCCGAGACCACGGGAAAACATCATGAGCATTTGTTGACATTTGTTAAGTCACACACCAATAAATCATCTCTGACAGTGATGCCAGAAATGATCTATAGATGTGTCTTTGTGTCGATTAGGTAAATCCGCAAGCGCACGGAGAATACCGTTGTAGCATTTCACCAATGGATTGCTCCAATGGCTGTCATTTATAGTTTCTCCCAAGGGAAGGCGGCGTTTATGAGATAGCATGTTCACAATCATATAACTAATAATATACCAAGGTCTAAACAGGGGTAAGGATACAAGTATGGATAGGGTGACACACAGAGCAATCCAATCTAACATCAGTACAAAGCCTAGGTTAAGCAGGGGTAAGAGGAGTCGAGCTGGGCCCCTATGTACTCCTTGTACTCCTGTCTATGGGTCATACATGCATCACATACAAATCTAGGTTCTATGTTAACCTCGAACAGAGAGGAGTAACACAGCGGCTGTCACCACCTACCGGCAACCCTCTACTAGAGGACACGTGACATTAGGGCAATCAAGTCCCTATGCCAGACCTATTCTTGTTCATGGAGGCAACCAAACACTCACTCTATTTACCAATCTAAGCACCACGCTTACATTGCTAAACAGTACTCCCAATTCCCATGGGACTCTGACCCTTTGGATCATCAAGTCGGGAACAGAGCACACCTAACCTTGACCCTACGGATCAACAGATCAAGTGCCATAACATGCATAACTCTGACCCTACGGATCATCCAGTCAAGAGGCAAGACAAGCGTGACTCTAACCCTACGGATTAACAAGTCACAAACCATGGCGCATAGAACTCTAACCCTACGGATTAACAAGTCATGGCCAAGGCATGCCTAACCTCATTATGCATGGAACGAGCGTATGAAACATAGAAGGACTAGTATGTGAAGCATAAAGCAACCAAACATGACTAGGCAATAACCATATAGAAGGTACATGGCTGCAGCACTAGCACAACTATAAGGCATAAGGAATAAAGAAGATAATTCTATTGATAAATGGAGAAAGTCTTACAAGAGGGGAATGGAGAAGATCCACCCCCAAACTCTCCAAGACTAGGTCAAGGACCTCTAGTCAGCCCTCTACTCCCTCTACTCTACTCTGGCCTGGAGGCTAAGCCTAATGCTAGAGAATGAATTCCTCTTGGTGTGTGTCCTCAAGGAGGGGGGGTACCCCCTTTATTTATAGCCTCCAAAGGCGGTGGAATTGAGGCGGTTCCTTAGGTCGGGGGCATTGATTGCAGGCAGAACCGACTTGGTACGTCGGTGGGGAACCGCCATAGAAAGATGGGCTGCTGGGGCCACTGTAGCAGGTCGGCCGACCTACTGTAGCAGGTCGGCCGACCCCCCCTTGGCCCATTTGGTCTTGGGCTTTTGCCGAGAGGTCTTCCTTGATGTCCTATTAAGTGATCTTGGTGCTATGGCCCAATTTGGTTAAGTTTCGTAGGACGTTTGATCCATATCTTGCTCGGCGCCGATGCTGATTTCTCTCGGAGTGGTGTATCCTCTGGGATATCCTTGATATGATTTGGATTGATTTGTGGATCCATACCTCTCTGCCATTATTGAGGATCTCCGAGAGATGATCTTTCTTCATATCTCCTTGATATTGAGCTTTTGGAGAGATATCTTTATTCCGGGGAAAATTGGTGTTTCCAAGGTAGGCCTTTTATGCTTCCTTTTCCCTGGTTTCCTATGAAATGCAGCTGCACTCACAAATTCACCAAGACTTGTGGAAATCATTAGTTTCAAGACCTAAGTCTAACCTTTGGTGTTTGATTTGAGGGCAAAAGGTGCAGCTAGTTGACGTTTATTTTGGGTCTAAGAGCCGTCAACAGCATTCTCTATCCTTCTCCTTACTACTCGCATTTACTTACCGCACTTCATATGATTGCTTGTAGTACTTGAGTTGTGCTCTTATCTTGCTTGTGTGTTTACCTTGGTACCTACTAGCTTCACTAGGTTTGCTTGATTGCCTTGCTCGTGTGCTTACTTGTTATAGCCTATCTAATAGCTCTAAGGACTCTACTTAGTGTGCCTAGTATCTTTGTTGCCTTGTCTCTAGTTATCTTGTTCCTTGCCTTGCCTAGCTTAAGTCTTCCGCTATCTATCTATCTTGTGCTAGGTTTGCTAGTTGTGGTGTGATTGTGTTATCTATATGCACTAGCTTAATAGGTTAAGGATACTCCTTAGTGTGCTTTACCTTGTTACTAAGAACTACTCGCTAGGAGTTGCTTAGGTGCAAGTGTTTGGAAATAGATTCTAGAGTGCACCGATTCACCCCCCCCTCTCGGTCACACGATCCTTACAACCCGAGGTCCGTTGCCGGTTTTGGTTCTAGAAAATACAATGAGACCCCTGAGTTTCCCCAATCTTCTCTCGCACACCACCCCTGCTCCCCATCCTGGTCCTGCTGCTGCTCGTCAGCGAGTGCAGCGCTCCGACAGTCATCTGTCGAATGATGGAGCTCCACTGACTAGGTGGAACATCGAATAAAAATTGAGCCTTAGGATGCCATTGCGCTGCTCGCGAGGCATGCCGAGAAGCTAGTCAGCACACATGCCATCATCGCAGCTCGGTGCTAGTCGCTCGTCTCATGACTTTCTCAGTGAAGAGCTACTGACATTCATGACGGCGGCGACAATGTGCTCGTGCATGCTATTGAGCGAGCTGCTAGGGTTGAGGGCTTGTGTGTGAGAAGAACGGAAACTCAAGGGTCTTCTTGCTTTTTTTTTAAAAAACCAAAACCGGCTATTGGACCTTGGGTGAACGGTTTTGATAGTTTGAGGACCTAGATGTGCATTTTGAAAGTTCGTGGACCTGGATGACACCACCGAAATAGTTTAAAGGGCCGCCGATGCATTTAACTCTTATTTTAATTAGATGAGGTTCACTAAATTTTTTTTGTGGGAGAAAATTTGAAGACTGATAGAACACTTATTTTGGATGGAGTAATCATATTGTACTTGTGAGCTTATGATTTCTCGCATGTTCTTATTATGCATTGCCGCACTTCCTCCTCCTATAAAACGTTTTCTTACAAAAGACTGTAATTATAAGGAGGTCGTATCACGGACTCCACTTATCCAAGTATGTTCTACTCATTTTGATGCTCGCTCTTTTGGCCAATTTTGTGGACCTCGTTATATGCATCTATGTTTTCTCAGTACTATTTTAGAGCCTATTGATTTTTATCTTCAGAATAGTATAGCTGGAACAAAAATGTGGTAACCAAAAATGAGTAGATTGACTTATTATAAATTCCATAATGAAATCTAAAAATATCTTAGCATTGATTTTGGTAGGCTATTCACTGCTGTTTTTTTTCCACTTCATTGTGGAATGGCTTAGTATTTCTCGATACTAGAACTGTGCCTATGTGCCAAAGTTTGCACGAGAAGTAGCATATCAATTATCAAAGCTAAATCAGTTTTCTAACATTTTATGAACAGTTAAATGGCATGGGAATACTTTCTCGTTGACATCATTCCTTTGGGAGATGAAAACTTTGATATTATTTGTAAAGTTGAGATATTAGTATGTTACAAGATTACAGCCTTTGGATTTGTCTAAACTCGGGACAAAGACATGAAAGGGTTCATTCATACACTAGTTTGATGCCAGCTGCCTTCATTTTGTTGTGCTATATTACAGTTTCGGATTGTCTTCCTGAAATTTGCAGTGGTAATAATGTTTCCCGATGAGAAGTAACATCAGCTTCACTATGACTTATGGTTGTCAACGTCATTTGGCATAATCACCTGTATTTATAGTGAGACCTTAGTAAAATTCTTCATATAATTGCAGCTCTTGCTCTTGTTGGTCGATGAGGACAAAATACTAAGGGAGAGATATTCGCCCTAGCATTTAAAAAAAAACTGGATGAGAAGAGCAGGTCGTCCTCCCCTCTTTGTTTAAGAAGAATGCAGGGCTTCCGTTCACCCTAGCATAAAGACATAGGCGGTGATATAAACTGAATCCTGGTTGGCTTTTGGGTGACAAACGCACTAGCCAAACTCAGGGGAATTCTATCATTTGTTTATTCTTTTGTTTATGTACTAGAGACAAGTGCAAATTTGATGCTAGAACATTTTCAATTGGAGTTGGATCTTGTTCAGATGCACCCTGCTTGTCTGGCTGTTTTAGTTGCTTGGTTGCTCCATATCGGATCCATGCACACTCTTGTGCTGTTGCCAATATGTTCAAGAAATGTTTTTGGCCCAAGGGGACGAGATAGTATGCACTAACGAAAACATATTATATATTGGAATTTGAACTGCCCACTTGTATTAACTGTTGCTTGCAGTTCTGCATATCCGAGCCATTGCTGCATTATTCAGCACATAATATGGATTTCTGCTTTTTGGTTCAAGGTATATTAGTTGCAATTGCCGTGCGTATTGCTGTCCCAAGAGGTAGCAGTGGCATGGACGATATCGCAGCCCCCTTGGAGGATCCTGATGGTCAGGATAATCGTGGAGCGTCCTCCGAGGATAGTGATAATGTAAGTTTCTATCCTCAACGTGTGGTGCAAGTGTTGGCCATTCGTGCAAACTTCCCTATAATCGCTATCAATGGGGCTACGACGGGCAACAAGGGCGGTGCATCTACGCTCAACACGAGGGGGAAGTACAAGAGGTATATACTTGCTACCTTATGTTATATGTACTATATGCCTTATGTCTTACAGACTGATATATATTGTAATAAATTAAGACCCTTCACATTCATGTCTCTTGCAGAAAGGAATGGTCGATTTGGAGCTCAATGGACCTTGTGATGTTCTCATGGCTTACTGCCCCTTCGTCTTGCAAGTTTTCTATCACACGACTACAGCAGACGATGAGGGGTCTATTGTAGAGGGTTGGGATGTTGACGAGAACGATGAACCTAAGGAATACACAGAAACAATCTGTCCAGGCCCTGGCCGTGAGTTGGAGATAACATTCTTGGTGATTCCCTACGCTATTGAGGCCAATGTTGAGGTCAGGTGAAGCTCAAAGACTTCCGCTCTATAAGTCGTGCCGTGTATGGTAAGATCAAGGCAAGCGCCACTAGCTATGGGAACAGAAGTGTCCACCTCTTCAGTTGTGAACGAGCGAGGAGCCAGTTCCTTCCCTGTGGCTCCACATCCAATCTTCCACTCAGTCCGTCTGTGATTGCCTTGCCATATTGTCTGCAGCCCGAACTCCACATAGAGGTGGACCTGACAATAATCAGAACGAGTTTGAGACAAGCCAGCCAAGAAGAGGACAAGAATTTGAAGTTCACTCTAAAATTCACCCGTCAAATTAGGAGTCAAGAAAGGGAACTCGATGATGATCAAGTTGAAGTGAACATCATCTGGGACTTCAAAGAAATGAGGACTTCAAAGAAGTGAGACGTGAAAGGGTGCCGTCGCAGTTGCAGTGCCAGAAGATGACTATGAAATAAGTGAACGGTTGCCGTAGTAGGGATCATGTTATCGATTTCCTTTTTTGTTTGATCTATTCATGTTGTTTTTACTTTGAACTGAACTATTCGTGTCGTTGGGTGAGTCAGTATCAAAGTACAGCGAAACGAGTCTTCATGTCACTTGGTGCATCACTAGCTTAAGCGCATCTAACAATGCAGAGCCTGTACAACCTGGGAGCCAGAAACTTCATGATGGCTGGCCTGCCGCCGGTGGATTGCCTCACGGTGCAGAAGACCCTGCACTTGCAGCAGCCGCCACTGGTTTCCGGAGGCCGTATGGAGAGCCAGAACGCCGCGGCGCAGCGGTACAACACTAGCTGGAGGCCGACTGGACTCGACGTTCGCGTACGTCGATGTCTACAATAGAGGTTTATGCCTACAACTGCTTAAGTCTCCTCTACTGATAGGAAAGAGATAGGAGGACCAGCCAACCAGGAATGAGATTGAGCGCTCCACTTGTCCGGTGCACCAATTCTGCAGGACTGATGCTGATCTAGACATGAAAGAGCATTCTACAGGACCGATGCTGAGCCAGACATGATTCATGAAAGAGCATATATGCTTATGTTGTATATTTTTTACCATGGTCACAATCCACAACGGTCAGCTATCAACTGAAAACTGTTCAAACGAACCAACCAAAATCAGATACATGTGTAGAGATGATTCGGTCAAATTGTTGTTCTCAGATAAGAATGTACTCCCTCCGTCCCAAAATAATTGTCGTTTTAGCTCTCGGCACGGAAATTAAGAAAAGTTGGTAAAAGTAGGTGCGCAGAAAACGAGAAAGAGAGAGATAGAGATAGAGGTGTATTGGAAAGAGAGAAAAGTACATCAGGAAGTGAGAATGACAAGTATTTTGGGAAAACTGAATAAGGTTATGATGCCAAGTAAACTGGGACGAAGGGAGTACCATAGAAGTCATGACACAGACGACTCTATCCGGCCGCGAGAACTCACTTTGGAGCATTTCCATTTCACAAAACCCGTATGCTGGGTTTCACAAATTGCAAACTGACCACACTTCACAAGGAACGAGCTACAGCAAATCCACATGACATATGAGCACGAAAGTTCAACCGAACAGGATGGTGTGACGCTCATCGACAATCAGACTGACATATAACAAACCATCACTGCATCACACAAGGTATTATGGTACTTAGAGTACTGAGGTATCTGTTGTCCTCCAGTTTACGGACACAACATATCCAATGCCTCAAATGGGTACAATCCAGGATGGCGAATACTTAATATAGTAGAGCAGTCTCAATTAACATCTTCACTTTGGCTCAGTGAAGAACTTGTTGATTGAAGGCATGATTTCTGGGGTCTTGTCATGCACAAAGCTCCTGAGGCTGTGCATGGCATAGCGCCGTCCCTCCTCGTGGTTCTCAAGGACGCCTGCTGCCCTCCCTGCCTTGTTAACCCTGTAAAAATGAGGCAAGTTAGTTTTTTTTTTTCATTAACAAGTACATATACAAAATAAGGATTGCACTTTGTTCATTAATAAAAATAAAAACTTATGGAAGAATTAATTCAAATGTTTCATTCAAGCAATCTTGCAATCTTACAATTGTGATTAAAAACTCTACAGTTCCTTTGGATCATACAAGTTACCCCCCATACATATCATACAGACAGCAGCTCTTAGTTCATGGAACCAACACGACAAATGGTAAAACATGAACCACAAGCAAAAGTGACACAAGATGATGCCTCTATTTTTGAAATGATGTTAACACAAGTTAGTTTAATTTGAACTACTCACTTATGTTCATGTCATCGTATTAAAGTTTGAACTACTAACTTATGTTCATGTCATCGTTTTAAAAACAGAGATAGCAGACTAGCAGTACATATGTAACAGGGGTACATGCATGAAATGCACACCCTAAGACAACAGCTTGCAAATTACAATGGCGCCACCTCAAATAACTAGTACTAGTCAGCGATCAGTTGCAGAGTATGCAAAATGCTTGCTTATCACTTAATCAATCGCATGTTTTCTATCAAAAGAAATCACTTTCACCATGCAACTACATTAATACGACGGCCTCCAAAAACAGAAGCAGGTGCAAAATATTAGCTGCAAAATGACATTTCCAGAACTAATAATTCAGTCCCCAACCTAACTGCAAATTTTGGAATCAATTCCTATCCCTAAAAATCATCCATGACAGAAATAATCTTTCTGCATATACTTGGCCCCTTGGGTCAAACAAAATACTCCTGGGAAAGGTCTCGTAGTTATCAACCTTGCGAGGGAAAAAAAACCTGATTTTTCCAACCGAGAAAACTACGACCACAAATTTCCTTCACCTGGTTGAATACAACCACATCAAGGATGATCTGGCAAGTCAACGCCAAGCCATCGGTCAACAACGAAGAAACAAGAGTACCGAACTCGACTTGCACATAACCCCCCACACGAACGCACCTAAAGTCCTAAACCAAGCAGATCTACTCTGCTCCAGCGCGCACAACCCCCTTGCTAGAACCAAACGAGTAAAGGGGTAAATCCAGAACCGGACCTGACTTCCGGGTTGCCGGTGATGTGCGGAAGAGCTGGAACCCGCAGATTCCGACAGCCACGCCCATCGCCGCGAACAGCGGGTACACCTGCACGGCAGAACGAAAGGCCCCATAAGCAAACCGAGAGAGAGAGAGCGAGAGAGAGAGAGAGAGAGTCGAAGCTCACCTCGGGTCTGACCCACTTGCTGGCCATCGGAGTCAGAGGCTCTTCGCACCGGGAGGCGACCGCGACGGCGGAGGACGAGAGGAAAGTGAAGAGGCGACGGCGGAGGAGAGCGAGCGAGTGGAGTGGGTGGAGCGCATTTATCGGCGTGTGGTCGCTTGGAGCATCTCGCCCCAAATGACGGTTCTACCCTCGCATATCGTGTGTTTGTTTGTATCAGTCGCCCCTGTTTCGCCTTTCAAGAGCACGCCCATCGTAATGCTGAAATTTGTTGTGTATCTGAACGGTGAGCTGTAAAGTGGCAATGTGTGTGTGTGTGGCAATTCATTGTTTTGGCCCTAGAGAGCATACTCTAGTACATTTCTCGTGCATTTCTCAAACACAGGATTTTATATGCTACAACAATGATCCTTCTTACTCTACACAGATGACTTCGATTCAACAAAATTTTATATTTGCTACAGCGTTACTATTACTATAATAAAGTCGAATGTTGATAATAGGAATGCAGACCAAAAGTTAAAACGAATGTACGGTGCCGAGACCATCGCCAGCGGCTGGCAAACAGTTGGCGCCGAGTTGTACCAGGGCATTTTGGTCATTTAAATGATTGGTCCGTGACCTACACATCCAGCGGCGAAAGCATATTCTGGTGCACTTGGCACGGACAAGTTGCTGCTTGGCATGGCATCGGCAGGGGGAGAGAGGGATGGAGCACCGTGACACTGGCGTCAAATGTGAAGCAAATGAGAATATTCAATTAACCTCATACGGATTTGTTTTGGGGGAAAGATATCATTTTAAAATGCCTGCGTCACACAAGTTTATCTTTAAGGTCAACTTGCAATTCTTCCGTCAGAGCGTCCCCATGTCTCCATGAATGCTTCGTTGGCAACACCAATATTAACGTCTGAGAGTTATCTCATCTTGGCAATCCAAGAAGATATATTCTTTTTTTTTTTGTGCGTTGGACAAGAAGATATATCCCCCAACTACCAAAGGCCACATCAATACTTTTATATCCTTGCTTGTGCGCATGGTTTTCAAAACCAACAAAAACCTAACAAATTGGCCCGGTTTGGTTGTAACGGACCCTCGGTTTTTGATAAAAGAATTTTAAAAAATAAAAATTTGCAAAAAAAAATCAAAAACCGTTCAAACCGAGCGGTAAACCGAAGAAATCGAACGATTTACCAAGAAAACTGCTCGGCTTATTTTTGAAAACTTTAAAACATGAAACTACAAAAACCGCTCAAACCAAGCACTAAACAGTGAAAACTGAGCGGTTTACAGTTGAAGCCACTCGGCTTACCATTTTCAACTCCTTCAAATTTGAAAACCTATATTTGTTCGGTTTCTGTTTTTTCCATAGCTTTTCTCAGTGCTTTTCATGAAAATTTTCAAACCAACAAACCGTCGAGCCGCAGTTTGAACGGCTCGTTCCGTTTCTAAACCCTGATTGTGAGGGGTACCATTCCTACTTTATCTCGTCATTGTTATCAAAATAAATCACGCATTTGGTCGACAAATGTCATGGAAAACTTCATTTTACCAGTCGCTCTCTCCAGATGTTTTCCGCGTCGAAACACGGTCGTTAGTGAAATGCAGTTAAAATGATGAAACTCAAAGATGTGGAATGAAGAATTCGAGATGGCAATGGTTGCTTAGACATTTCGTCACCGTTGAGCCCAATTACATCTTTTTTAGCAAATTGAGCCCAATTACATCTGCTTAACTAATATACGATTTGGGCCAACTACTCCTGCCCAGTCCAGAGTTACCGGGCCGACTTATCTTCCGTTCTCATAATGGACGGCCTACGCGGCAACGCTGCCCAACACGACTCAGCCCACCGTAACAACTAGGCTTGACTGAAATGATCACGACGGATCCAAACAACCCGAAGCAACTGGGCCTTCCTCAGCTTTCTCCAAAAAAGAAAGGGAAAAGTCCTTTTGACCCCCCTCAACTACCGTATGAGGTGCAATTTTTCCCCCGAACTACAAAACCGGGTAACGAGACTCCCTTAACTCATCTACTCGGTGCACGTTTCCTCCCTCGGCGGTTTTCAGAGCGGTATTGGCTGACGTGGCATAGTGGGACCCACATATCATGTGCCACATCATTTTTTCTTTTTTCTTTTTCTTTTTCTTTTTTTCCTCTTCTTCTCTTTCTCTGCACACACTGCGACCGCCTCCACGCCTCCCGCCCATCCGCCACCGCTGCGCCTCCCTCCCCGGCGCCGCCTCCACGCCTCCCGCCCATCCGCCACCGCCGCGCCGCCGAAGCGGTCCGCGTCCATGCCCCTCCCCGGAGCCGGCGTCGGCAAGGACCCTCGCCCCGAACCCGGCGGCCAGCGGGCGCGCGCGGCTCCGCGACGAGCAGGTAGTCCCGTGTCGACGTCGCAGGTAGTCCCGGAGCTCGATGGCCACTGTCCCGGAGCAGCAGTGCGCGTGCGCGGCCGGCCTCTAGCTCCTCCCGCTAGTCATCGCAAGAGCACAGCGTTGGCATGTTTCTTTGAAGCTTATGCTCTGTCCTTGCTTTGTTTAGAATCCGTAGCTCAATCTAGTGATTTGTGAAGGATTTCTTGCTCGATCTTGGTCTGAATTAGGTGAGGCTGCCGTGGAAAGAGTGAATCGACGATTGGTTCATCGGATTGGGTGAATTTGTTGGCGCATGGTGGTTGGTACAATGGCCGGGATTGAGGAAAAGGAGCTCGATCTAAACTCTCGATGAGGGAGAGGGCAGGCAGTGACACGGAGTGGTGGAGGAGCTCACGGCGGCTAAAACCTGGTCAGCCGGTCCTCCTCGGGAAGCTGCATCAAGCTCCATGAGCTTCAATGGCGGCAAGCTGTCTCAGCTTGAGGAGGAGGAAATTAGAATATCCGGACTACTTTTGTGCTTGGAGAATTCGATTTGCTCTCTTCCAACGCAGATTCGATGAGATCGTGACCGGATTTGGAAGGGGCAAGGAGAATTTTGAGAGAGAGAAATGGGGAATGAGATTGAGAAGAGGAAAAGATTTCACGGCATCTGTACGAACACGAGCACGGAGGAGAGAGAGAGAGAGAGATAATACTCGTCACCGTCTCCTTCGAGGCCAGCTTCTTCCCCTCCCCGCCCGTCTTCGCCGATACCTGGTGTGGCTACACGGTGTGGCCGGGCCTGCTGTCGAGCGCGGGCTCGCCGCCGCTGTCCACGACAGGCTTCGCGTTGGCGCCGAGCGAGTCGCGCCCCGTGGACGCGTCGCGAACCGGGCTCCGGCCAGTTCGCCTGCGGCACTGGGGAGTGCGGCTCCGGTGCCGTGAAGTGCTCCGCGGCGGGGCGGCAAGAGCTATCGGGAAGGAGAGAGAAGGAAGCGAACAATTAAACGAGGAAGAGAAGAAAAAAAAAAAAAAAAAGGTGACGTGGCATATGACATGTGGGTCCCACTGTGCCACGTCAGCCAATACCGCTCTGAAAACCGCCGAGGGAGGAAACTTGCACCGAGTAGATGAGTTAAGGGAGTCTCGTTACCCGGTTTGTAGTTCGAGGGAAAAATTGCACCTCATATGATAGTTGAGGGGGGTCAAAAGGACTTTTCCCAAAAAGAAACAAACTGGGCCTTGCTCAGCCTGCGTGCCGCTGTAGCTTGGCCTCGCTGCCTCGCTCGATGTTTCTTTGCTGCTTGCCATGCTCGTCTCGCGGTTGGTCACCATCTCGACATCGGCGACAGGCGACAGGTGTTCGTCCCCTTGAAAGCTACGGCTGGCACAGTGGCACGGGCCAATGGCGCGCGACCGTGTGTGTCGCAGCTACGGCTGCCAGGTCGCTTTTACCGGCGAGCCACCTGTGCCCTCGGCTGCTTTTGTTTACTGGCAAAGCGCCGCGACCCACGACACACGAGAGTAGGTTTGCTTTTCCTTGCTCAAAAAAAAAAAAAAAAAAAAACTGTGCCGCTTCGCCGGGTGCGGTGGTCCACGACGCCACGGCGAATCGGTGCTCGCCAGCGAAGGCGCCAGCGCCGGTCGTACGCGCGCGTCCCAGGACGGGAGCATCGCATTCCGTCATCTCGTGGACGCGACGGGTAGGCTGAGCACACCAGCCGAGCAGGCAGGTTCCACGGCACGTGCACGCGGCCACGCGGCCTCCATTCCCGCGCGCCACGCGAGGCCGCGCGGCGTCACCCCGGCTGCCCCGCCACTCCACCCGCCCTCTCGCTCGCTCGCTGGCCGCCAGCACTGCGCCGAACACCCAAACCTGCGCCGCGAACACACCGAACCCCTCCCGAAGCCCCGCCGTTCCGCGCGCCATGGCCGCCGCGGCCGTCCTCCGCCGCCACCTCACCCGCACCTGCGCCACCACCCCGCACTCAGCAGCCCCGCTCCTCAACCGCAGCACGCGCTGCGTCTCCGACTCGACGGACCCTATCACCGTGGAGACCTCGGTCCCCTTCAAGTCCCACATCGTGGACCCGCCGTCCCGCTCCGCCACCACCACGGCGCGGGAGCTGCTCTCCTTCTTCCGCGACATGTCCCTCATGCGGCGCGCCGAGATCGCCGCCGACTCGCTCTACAAGGCCAAGCTCATCCGCGGCTTCTGCCACCTCTACGACGGCCAGGAGGCGGTCGCCGTGGGCATGGAGGCCGCCATCACCCGCGCCGACGCCATCATCACCGCGTACCGCGACCACTGCGCCTACCTCGCGCGCGGCGGGGACCTCGTCGCCGCCTTCGCCGAGCTCATGGGCCGCCGGGACGGCTGCTCCCGCGGGAAGGGCGGGTCCATGCACTTTTACAAGCGCGACGCCAACTTCTTCGGCGGCCACGGCATCGTCGGCGCGCAGGTGCCGCTCGGATGCGGCATCGCCTTCGCGCAGAGGTACAGGAAGGAGGGCACCGTCACGTTCGACCTCTACGGCGATGGGGCGGCGAATCAGGGGCAGCTCTTCGAGGCGCTCAACATGGCCGCGCTCTGGAAGCTGCCCGTCATACTGGTCTGCGAGAACAACCACTGTGAGCTCTGCTACAAGTTCTTTTTTTTTTTTTTTTTTTTTTTTTTGTGTTCTGCTGCCTGTAACGCTTTTAGTTTCACCGGTGCAATTAGCTTCAAATTCCGAGTGGCGTGATTTTGGTGTACATGATCTGTGTGCAGATGGGATGGGGACGGCGGAATGGAGGGCCTCAAAGAGCCCGGCTTACTACAAGCGTGGGGATTATGTGCCCGGCTTGAAGGTAAACGACTGGTCTGTTGTTGTCTGTTTGATTTTTATCACAGAGTTGATGCCGCTGGCAGAGCAAGTAAACTGAACAGTGTCGTCTGATACCGTGAATGCAAATTTGGTTGGCGATACAGTCTTGTGCGTGATATCACTAGGTCTGATTTGATCTGATGGATATCAGGCGAAACAAGTGGTAGCTTGGGGAATCTGATTTTTGCGCCTTTTAAGGCTTGATCATGTATGCGAAATGGAAGTTGATTTTGGTGTTCTTGTCTGCAATCTAGTTAACGTTTGACCATGATGTCCAACGCAGGTTGATGGGATGGATGTTCTTGCTGTCAAGCAAGCTTGCAAATTTGCCAAAGAACATGTTCTTGCAAATGGACCAATTGTAAGTATTCAACGCATAATGCTGATATCCGTCCGAAGTTTGGATTTTGGAAACACTTGATCTGAGAGGAACGAAACAAAGCTGGAACCTTATACGATTTTCATAGTGCTACACTCATTTGCAGCAACTTAATTTACATGGCGCACATTTGCTGAGTCACTGCACATTTTCTTTTTACATGATTCTTTATTTCATTGTTGCTACTTATCTGGTAAAGAATTGGTTTAACAACATAATAGTGGAGCCATAAAAGATATCTGTACTCAAGTCCAAACTGTATGCACATATCAGTATTAGTACACTCCCCTTTCTTAAAAAAAATATATTTGTACCTAAGCTAAAACTAACAAACCTTATGGAGGGAATTGATGGTTAAAGAAAAATAACTGTAACGTTAGAATAGCCACAACTTATGCTGCGATTTTGGTGAAATATTTTCTTTGCATTATGCTAACTTCATGATCCTTTGTTGCTATGATCTTATCAAAATATTTTCTTTGCGTTATGCTAAATTCACGATGCTTTATAGTGTACATTTATATTCCATTTATCTGCACCATGTGGCAACAATATTGTGAAAAAGCACACAAAGCAGCACTTGTTGTCTTCAGTATATGACAAAATCATGATTCATTCTGGTTTGGAATACACTATCAGGCTAGCTAAATTAATATCTGTTTCTGAAACCTTTATTTTGTATTGTAGATACTACTTATTACTTACGATGGTTCTTGTTCTTTTGGTGTTTTAGATTCTTGAGATGGACACATATAGATACCATGACACTCGATGTCAGATCCAGGTAGCACCTACCGCACGAGGGATGAGATTGCAGGGATAAGACAGGTTAAGACAGGAATGATATGTCCGCTTGAAAATTATTGTTGCTCTTAGGATTGACATTCGGAATCATTTATTTGTGCTATGGTCTTCTAATACAGGAGCGTGATCCAATTGAAAGGGTTAGAAAGCTCATATTAGCCCATGATTTTGCAACAGCCCAAGAGCTAAAGGTATTGCTTGGATTGTTCATACTGCAAAAACAATGTGCGACCCAATTTTGATCTCTAGAACAGTGTACAGTCTCGACTTCTGTGAGCTCATTCGCGAGCGACTTCACCTGAGACCCCTGAGTAGTGACAAACCGTGGGGTAACCTAAGCATTTTCAGCCTGTTCGCCTGGCTTGCTGCTTATCAGCCGCTACAATGTTCGCAGTTATTTCTTCTGCAGCCGCTACAGTGTTCGCAGTTATTTTTTCAACAGCCGCTACAGTGTTATCAGCCTGCCGAACAGGACCTTTGTTCTGTGGGTGATGTCTCTGTTTGCGGAGCCCGGCGCGGCAGCAGGCAGCAGCCGAGTGAATGAACCCATGCCAAAAGGGAGGCATCCCAGCTGGCCACGCCTGCCGTTTTCTTGTTTTTCTTTATCATGAAAAAACTGTGTTGTTTGGAGGAATCTATCCTGCCGTTTTTTTCGTCGCACTACCTGGCCTGCTCTCCACTTCGGGCGATGGGCCCCACTGGAGTCATGCCCGTCACTCTTGCGCCAGCATGAAATGCTTTGGTAGAGAGACACACAAGGTGCCGGTGGTAGCTGGCATGAATCGACCGGATGGCACCTGGAACACCTCAAATTTTCTTCAATTTTCAAGCGGATTTCCCATAGAACTGCAGCCAAGCCTTGCGCTTTTTGTTTGCTCGGCGAATCCGATGCACAACACCATCTCAGCTACCGGTTCCCCACTTCCGGCGAATACAAAACTCCATTAGTGGCTAACCCCTGCTTTCCCTGCTAATGCTAAACCCCTCGTAGGCCGTACAGCCACCCCACGCACGGCGGCCACGCCACGTCCCCTGGTCCATGGCGGGCGCGCAGGCCGCAAGCAGGAGCTTGTCGCTGAGCCGCGGGGCCCGCAACGTGAGCGACCTGCGCTGCTTGTGCAGTGAACGTGGCCTGGCCTACGTGGTGTGCCAACGGCGCCATTGGATTCCGCGGCCTACGTTTACGATCCACGCCTTTCCGACTGACATCAACAGTTGTTTTCTCGCTCCGGCGCCTGCAAAAGTCGCTGCCATCGGATTGGCTGCTGTGCACACATGGCGCCCCGCACGAGTTTTGGCAAACCCTATTGTGTTGAACTGCCTCTAATAATTCATCAATTCTGGTGAAGGATTAGCACATGGCCATCAAAAGATTCAAAACAGTATGTTGATCTTGTCAAATGCTGTGTGTATTAGTATATGTACATTGCGAGAAATGGTCAGTCGCTGGTGCCCGTGGAGCTTGTTACCTACCACTAGCATCTGCTCTGAGTAGGAGTAGTATCTTGTCACGGACAAGTTCTCTCTTTCTTTCTTTTTTCCTCCTAGTATATTTCCAATGATGTTCCCAACTGCCCGTGCTCTACCACCGATGACAGTACTAGTGTAGTTTAATGGCTGCAACACATTTTTAACTGACAGATTTCGATCACCCGTGAGAAGGGGAAATGCAACACGTACACATGAAAGCAAAGGGAAATTTAATTAGGTGTAGCAACCACGCTTACGCTCAATTTCATTGGAATGAACTCCTAATTGAAATTTTCATTCATATGCATGTTATATCCATTCTAAAATGATGAATTAATTGTTTTGACATAAAAGAACGAGTATCAAGAGAATAATGCTCGTGGATGGAGGAAACTAGTCTAATCGTCCAATTTTGATCAAATGAGAATATCCAGGTTATGGTATATTTGATACCAGTTCGCCATAGCCTAAAGATACAAATATTCAAGACATGCATAAATAATATCGTGATGTTAGCATATTGACGCAGAAATATCCACGATATTAAACATATACCATATTTCGGTACACACGTGATGCATAAAAGCAATCAATAGTAATCCAACATCTACACACAATAAATTGTGATATTGAGCGAAAAGATTGTTTGTTGACGATTCAATTTGGACAAACAATGATATCGATAAAATAGCTCACTGTATCTTTGATACGAGTATGAAAAAATAGCTTGGTTTAGTTAATCATCCATTTTTTGACCACATGATAATATCCAGGGTATTATAACTGATACGAATTTTCCATATCCCGAATATTTAAATACCCAAAACAGATATATTAGCACCGTGATGTTAGCATATCGACACAAAAAACAAATCCACGATATGGAGCGGATTTTTTTTAAAAAAAATAAAGCGAATAAATATTTCACTACACACATGACATGTTAAAGCAACTAATATTTACTCATGCAAACTGTGTAGCAAAGTAAATACTTGGCAAGTAGTAGCTTACTATTCTGTAACTATCAAGATAATCCAACAGTTACAAACGCGCAAACACCTCCAAAACAAGTGAGTGCGTCGTAAAATAGTTACCCAACGTCTTCATATTGTAACGATAGTTACAACTACTCTAAAAAGGTGAACGAAATAACTGAAAGCGAAGTACGACACGTAATAACAAAAAGCTAGTGCGATATCGAGCCAAAAAGATCATTAGTTGATGATTCAATTTTGAACAAAAAATATTATCTTGACTAAATAGATTTACGCCAACCGACAAAATAGCTCACTATATCCTTGAGATTTAAAAGCTTTAACACAGATATTGTAACGACGGTGGATGCGCTTCACCTATCCGTTAAGGATGCGCTTCATCTTTTCGTTACATAGAGATGGTACCAGCAACATTTGTACTTGCCACATGTTTGCAGAATAAACACGGATTAAGATACTATTACAATGGTACAAATGTTCTTGTTCAAGACACGCACGCAACAAGAGCCTCTCGGAACCAAAAAACCGAAAACAAACAGGACAGCCGGAACCCAACCCATCACACGCTAAAATCAACGCGTTTCCCCAAACACGCTTAACCCTCCGCCTCTTATCGCTAACGCCACGCCACCGCCGCTACCCCAGCAGTGCAAAGCAGAGCCGGAGCGGGCAATACATACGCCTCCCTCAGACCCTCACCGACCACTCCCCTCCCCACTACTGCGAGACAGCGCAGCACAGGCTGCCCTCCCGCAGGAATCCAAGAAGCGAAGAGGTCCTCGTCGCCGGCCTACATGAGCGGCGCCGCGGGCGAGGCGATGCGGGTCACGGCTGTGGCCGTGCTGGTCTTCTTGGCGGCCGTTTCGGTCGCGACGGCGGGGGCGCTGCCGAGGTTCGCGGAGGCGCCGGAGTACCGGAACGGGGAGGGATGCCCGGCGGCGGCGGACGGGGTGTGCGACCCGGGGTTGGTGCACATCGCCATGACGCTCGACGCGCACTACCTGCGCGGCTCCATGGCGGCGGTGTACTCGCTGCTCAAGCACGCGTCTTGCCCCGAGTCCATCTTCTTCCACTTCCTGGCCGCGGCGGGCGGCGGCGGCGGCGCTGAGGGGGTGGAGCCGGAGCTGCTGCGGCGCGCCGTGGCCGCCTCGTTCCCCTCGCTGCGGTTCGAGATCTACCCGTTCCGCGCCGACGCCGTCGCCGGGCTCATCTCGGCGTCCGTGCGCGCCGCGCTGGAGGCGCCGCTCAACTACGCGCGGAACCACCTGGCGGACCTGCTCCCGCGCTGCGTGCCGCGGGCGATATACCTCGACTCCGACGTGCTCGCCGCCGACGACGTGCGGCGGCTCTGGGAGACGCGCCTGCCGGCCGCCGCCGTCGTGGCCGCCCCCGAGTACTGCCACGCCAACTTCTCCCGATACTTCACGCCGGCCTTCTGGTCCGACCCGGAGCTCGGCGCGCGGGTCTTCGCGGGCCGCCGCCGCCCACCCTGTTACTTCAACACCGGCGTCATGGTCATCGACCTCCGCCGCTGGCGCGCCGGGAACTACCGCCAACGCATCGAGCGATGGATGGAGATCCAGAAGGAGAAGCGCATCTACGAGCTGGGCTCCCTGCCCCCGTTCTTGCTCGTCTTCGCCGGCGAGGTGGAGGCTGTTGACCACCGCTGGAACCAGCACGGCCTCGGCGGCGACAACATTCACGGCAGCTGCCGCCCGCTCCACGCCGGGCCCGTCAGCCTCATGCACTGGTCAGGCAAGGGCAAGCCCTGGGACCGCCTCGACGCCGGCAGGCCGTGCCCGCTCGACCACACCTGGAAGTTGTACGACCTCTACATCCCTGGAGAAGAAGATGGTGATGCTGCCTCGCCAGCGTCTGGGCCGGCATTGTCTTCTGCATTGCCCGCATCGGTGTTTTCTTGGTAGATGGAGCTGGTAGTTCCATAGGTACAGTAGTTCTTTTGCTGCTTGAGCGGTTCTTGACAATTGCAATGTGCTCCATTGCATTTTGCTGCTGCTGTTGCCGCCGCCGCTGTGAGCTAGCTGCCGGTCGTACAGGGCGGTGAAGGGAGGGGCGGTGGCAACACCGCGTTGCGCAGAGAGGGATCAGTTGATAGAGGAAAGGGAGCTTGTTCTTTTGGCTAGAATTCAGATTGGTTATTTGGGGGGTTTGATTCTTTTTGGTCAGCCAGTGATCCGTGGGGTTCCCAATTCTCTTGATTGGAGGTGTACAATTAGGGAAGACTTGGAATTTTGTTCAGTTATATCGATCATTCTTTCATTCATATGCTATATGTTCTTGATCTTATTTGGTACAAAATGATGCAATTCAAGCTTTCAGATAACTGAATTTAGTGGAATGCCTATAGAAATGTCCGAAGTTCGACCCAACCAAGCCCTGTGAGTAGCACGTATCATGGAGTGGACATATTTTTGGTTTGTCGAATTTGAAGTTGAGATAGATGTCTGAGAGATCATGTGATTGTGAACTGAAGATTTATGGACCTGTGACTGTTTCTGAATGAATTCTTCTTCTTTTGAATCGTTTCATGCCTATTTCCATCTGTAGTTTGATTGTTCCTCACAGCCTGTGTACATAGTACATTCCCCCTTCTATAGATAAAGTTCCCTTCTAGTAGATAACTATTCTCTGTATCCAGTTCAACTTAGTTCAACTTTCAGGTCAGAGATCAGTGGTTCACACTTCACACAAGAGGCTTGTGACCTGGGACCTAAACAGAACATTCTCAAACTTGGTTCTTGAAATGCCTTATGTCCTCATTCGAATTTCCAAATCAGGTGACCGCTGGAGCCTGAGATATTGCATAGCGATCGAATTTCTATCTTTGGGGCGGTTATTCTTGGATACGTGAAGCGTTTTCCTTCTGGGACTTCCATCAGCAGTTGGACTTCTCCCTCTGTACTCTCCCTCAGATTGAGAACAATTTTTTTAGAACATGACTTTTTTCCATCAGCAGTATGTTACATTTCCTGCACCTATTCCGGTTCCATCGAATTTTGGATCTGAAATCAATACTCCCCACACAAGAGGCATGTGACTAGGACCTTTATAGTTCTGAAAAAATTGTGCCGATCAATTCCCTGCCTGCTTTAGTCTTGGCTGTAAACCAGATCCATCGAACATTTGACATGGGATGTTCAAAAACATGGCTCGCCACAAAATCTTACCACAACTGTTCGTCAACAAGACGACGAGTTGCTAAATATTATGGTTTACTTGCAATCAGAAAAGTTCATGGTTTGAGACGCCTTACCTGCTAGGAGTCCGCATAAAGAATGTGACCATTTGCTCGCCAAAGTTTATCAGTACTACAAACAAGTCATCACAAGAAAGGCAAGCAACCAACTAATAGCGGCCATTAGAGAATCTAAGCAGTGCCTAGACAAGTGCACTGCTGCTATTGCGGTGCAACTAATCGTTGTCAGTATTCTCTTGGCACTTGCTTCTTCCTCCCTCCTCCCATCATTTTCGCCTTTTGCCCTATTATTTTCCCGCACCCATGAAGTGTGAATGTGTGATGAACTCGTCTTCAGTCTTCACCCACCGCGCGTCAACCACCAGAATTCAGTACCGATATAAAGGGGGGAAAAACTGAAAAGGCCATCGGTATTGGCCAACAGGAGTGATGAGTGATGACAGATAGTAACACATTCATATGGATCTGTGGCACGAGACATACGCTACAGTGCAGAAGGACGCCATCATCTTCAGGTGGTGGACACTATTTTTGGTGTCACATGATTCATCAGCGGATCCAAAGCTGCTTGCTTTGTGCTGATCCAAGCAACACCCACCACCATCTTTTCAGATTTGGGGCGCTATTTATGAGCCGTGGCGGCGTGGCGCCTCCATAACGCCGGCGGCAGCGAGGCGGCGTACGACATGCCGGTAGCAGTAATGACTCGATCTGGTCGGGGTCGGGAGAGCTTCCGTTTCCGCGGCAAGTCGTAATGGCCGGCGCCAAAATTGGGCCGGAAGCTGCCTGGCCGAAGGCGGAAAAAACTGCCGTTTCCACCGGAGCAGGACGGGTTCGGTTGCAGGATTTATTCGGGGAATGGCCGGAGAGAAGGACGGGGCAGCAATTGTTTCCCAGGGAATTAATGTATCATTTTTGTGCGACAGTGGCCGTTTGAAGACACCATCTCTGTGCCACCGATTAATTTTGTGATTCGAATAGCCGAATAGGAATGCAAAATAACGAACCTTTGATGCTGGATGAAAACTGTGCAGGGCAGGCAGGGCAAAAGCTCTTCTTGTCTGCTTTAAGGTTGCCGTTGAATTGGCCTGAGCTAGATACGATCGAGGGGTTGATTGTGGAAGATGACGTGAAAACCGGAGAGGAAAACGCTTCATCATCGCTCGTCGTCGGTGACTCGTCACAGCTCAGCTCACAGCCATAGAAGTTGGGGAATAAAGGAAACGACGATAAGATTTTATTTGTGTGTAAATGATGTCGGTGTATGGAATCGTGGCCCGTGATCCAAGAAAATTGAGTACAAGTACTACTCCCCAGACAGCCTTTGAAACGCAAACGCATGCTAGCAGTCATACGCTTTTGCCTACAAGCAGTGAAACAATTTTGAGCTACCAGTGAGTTCCAGCTACGTATCAAATATCAGTAGTCATGATTAATTTCTCAGAGAGACTTAGCCATCATCCATACATACTCTGCCTTACTTGTTTCCAAAAATTAAAAAAAAAAAAAAAGAAGAGAAAACTCTGCCTTAGTGGACCATTGCGCATATGGTGACATCTTAGTAAAATCTCATCGAGGAAAATCGAATTGCAATAGTTGCATCAAGTGCACAGTGGGGTTTGGGTAAGGTTTGCATCATTTGCTACAATGTCAGTGCAATATCAAAGAGGGTGGTATATGCACAATACTATAAAACTAAATTTTTTTTGACAAAACTATAGCAAAACTTAAGATTTTGTAGATTTAATCCCAATTTTTGAAAATTGGAGTTTTGTGATAGTCGGCACAAATTCTATGTTTTGTGATAAATCATAAATTTGGCGCAAAATCTGTTGTTTTATGACAGTATCATAGAAAATGTAGTATAGTGAAATTTACTCAAATATTTATATCAGGAAAAAGCTATAAATGGTACTCTCTGAGATCAGCAGTATATTCAGACACGAGTTTACCCAGCATGTTTTCTACCAGGACTAGTCTTTACTGAGCGGTGAAGTTAGAATCTTGCTACTGGTGTTCTAGACATGCACGAATCCACATATTTTCTCCCACAAAAGGACTAAAGATTTGCACTACACAGTTTCTCCCATGTCAGTACAAAAATGTGCAAGGGATTAGGGAGGAGAAAAGGCTAACCATACAACAGATAGAATACAATAGAGATGCATATGGGAGCCGTGCTGCAAAATAGAGAAGCAAAGGAAGCTGGATATTGAAACCGTAAACTGCAACTTGACTACTATGTCAGCTCGAATCCATTGGGTATATGATTCTTCAGCAACTGATATGGTACAAATCAGCTGTATGTTTGATTCATCTGCGGTGGTGGTAGTGCCTGTCATGCCTGTCTCTGGAATGACGCGATGAAGTCTCCGAACTCGTGCTGTAGTGGCTTGAGTACTGCCTGCTTGGATATGAATGCGGGGTCCAAGCACCATCATCTGCTGGTGAATTCTCATAACGAGAGGGGCTTCTCCTCCTATCTGAATGTGACCTTCCAAGACTTGGACTCTGTGGCCCATAGTCATAGGAATGGTATCTCGATGAATAATGATCACCACTAGGAGGGCCTCTGTCACGGTATTCCCTTGACTCTGATGAGTGGTGACGACCTGAGGACTGAGGTGGGGTGCTGCCCCATAGCCAGCGGTCACCATTCTCTGGAATGGGAGCATTTATTCCAGGGAATTCCACTGTCATCCTTTTCCGAGGTGGAGATGGTTCACCTTGCTCTGGAAGCTCTCCTTCCTCATACTCTAGTTTCACCTCACCATCTCCAAATATGGTGATACCAGAAGGTTTGTCTTCATCATCGACCACATCTAAAAGTAAAACCAGTGAATAAAAAGATTTCAAGAACAATATGTCCTAGAAACTGCCCAAATGCAACAAATAACTACAAATCCGATAGGAAGTGCTCAAGCATGTCTGGTTTGTATCTTATAACTGGTGGTGATAGCGACTTCTAACTAGGAAAGACACTATTTGTACTGCAAATTTCAGCCAAAAAGAAAATAAAGCAACTGGAAAGCAGGGCTAGTTAAAGCATCTGGTGTTAAACAAGTATCACTATTTGGATTGCAAGTTTCAGTAAGTCGAAACAGCAAACTATGAAAATTATAAAAAAGGGTACATACTGCTCATGAACATATTCATATGTATATTCAAATGCTCAGCTTACCTAGGTAACCTGGAGGATAACCCAATTCACGCATTCTATGCAGCCAAGGAGGTGGATCGTTTTCCTGCAGAGTGTAATATGCTCAGAAATTGTTTCTACTGTCATCAGATTTTGTTAAGAAAAACAGCAATGACATCGTATTTTCATCTGTTTTAGAAGTGATCCTTCAATCAATAGAAACAATAGAGGATGGGGCTGCTACTATAAACAGTTGCCTTACATATAATCAGTTAAAAACAATCAATGTGCCTGCTCCGCTCAGAGGACTGGCAGGAAATTGGGTAAGATGAGGTATAGCAATAATGATAAATTTACTTAAACATAAATAACAGGGGGCTACAAGAACTCAATTACACAAAGCAGTTACAAGTTGCTATTTTGGACAGATCTACGCTATTTTATTTGCTATTACAAATATAACGTGCAAATCAAACAAACTTGCATGGGTAACATACTAAGACGAGTGATGAAATAATAGTTGTCATTTCACGAGTGCTAGTACTCATGAAATGCAAAGTGAAAGAAATTTCAATCACTCTAAATGCATTTGAAAAAAAATGGTTCATGTGAATAAACATGGGAAATAAAAACCATATTATCAAAAACATCAGGGCCCTAAGATAATAGTCACTTACTCCAATCCCCAAGCACTCTCTCGTCTCTGGACCCAGTACTCCTGCTCTCAGGTCATCAAATTTTCCTGGTGTTTTCAGGTAATACCGATTTTGTACACGGTTGACATTGGATTGGTTTCTTTTCAAATTATGCTGCTTGCGGGCATTGCTAATTGCGACATTGTCACGAGGCTTTGGGCAATCCTTCAAAGCATGGCTATAAGAGCCACAATTGAAACAGCGAGAATCATCCTTATCAGGCCTGCCGTAAGGGAAATAGAATATGTCAATGTGTGCATCTGAAGAATAACATTAACGACAAGAAAGATCATCGAAAACAAACGAATACCGAATGGAAGTGAATCTTTGGAAAAATAACATGATGAAACAAAAAATATTATCAGAACAGAAGTCTAAACTTTTGAACCAAAAGCAGACAATTAATTTTTCAAGTATTCTTTTTTTAAAAAAAAAATGGGTACATGAATTAGCCATTGATCTCTAACAGCAGGATGCTAGGAAATCAAAGCTTCCAGACAATCCCATCTTTCAGTACACAGCCAGCAAAAATCATTTGGACTTTAACACCTCCAAATTTTAACTTTGACTACCAATTTCTATTGTAACGCATATTTATTTATTTCACATTTTACATAGAGAATCCAAATATTCGCAATGATATTGTTACAGACCTAAAATACATTAACAGAGGGGACATCATATTCTATCATCCATCCAGACTTCAGAATATAGTAGCATGATCATAATATAACGGAGAAGAATTTTTTATGGTTCATTTCAATATGCAGAGAGTTGTGAATATATGAACAGCAACCGAATTTTCAAAGTATTGATATAGTTGCTCTCTGAGAAATCTTATATTAAAAGGAATATATCTATTAATGGTGCTAAAAGATCAATAAATTTGTATGTTCTAAAGAAAAGCACCAAGTCACCAACCAAGCTATAAAAAGGAAGCTCTTTATATGGCTCGTTATTTATTCAAACAAATATATCAAAATCATGGATGTTGAAACATTTAAGGAAGCTCTTTATATGGCTCGTTATTTATTCAAACAAATATATCAAAATCATGGATGTTGAAACATTGGCTTAAATGTGGCAAGATATGACATGCACATGAGACAAAGCAAATAAAGAGTAAAAACAGATTAATGGCAAGGCTCTCAGATCTTCCCCAGACTGCCACCGGGGTGAGAGGTGTGGCAGCATCAGTCTGAAGAATCTGAACTGAGGTAAGCCAGCCAATCAAGTTGGAGTGCATTTGACACTCCAGAGTTTTCCTTGAAGTATTAGCTGGTGGGTAAATTCGACATTATTTTAGCATATAAACAGACACATGCAAGCAAATGATTGGCGAGACAGCACACATCCTCAGATACAAAATAAGGCAACAATTGAACACTAATGCCCACTGCGTGAGATGTTGGAATCTCAAATGTTCCAAACAGAACCTCGTAAACAGGAAAATGGCCATTTCCAAATATTTACAAAGGAAAAAGATCATAAAAAAGTTAACAGGCTCCAAGGTTATCTTTACAACCAAAAATGTGCTGGATTCATGACTATGGACAGTATGGATATAGACTATGGCAGTTCTTTAATATTTCTACCTTTCAATGTTTGAGGAATCACCCAAAGGAGTTGAGCCCAAGGTGAATTCCCTATCATATAGTGGAACAGAATCTTCCTCCACGGCAGCATTTTCTCTTGCTTGGATATCCACCCAAAAAGACTATCAAGGTTAAAAAGAAAAGAACAACAGCGTCAAAAAAAGAAAAAGAACACAAATGACGAATTATTCTATTTATTCAAGTACAGTATACTATGTAATACTCCCTCCGTCCCATATTACTTGTCATCCTACATTCATCCAGTTTTCCCAATTTACTTGTCATCCTCGCATCCCAATGCACCTTTCCCTATTCCCAATACACCTCTATCTCTATCTCTCTCCTCCTCGTTTCCTGCGCACCTACCTTTTTCACTTCTCCTTAATTCTTGTGCCCAAAGCTAAAACGACAAGTAATTTGGGACGGAGGGAGTACTACGTTCAAATGCTTTATCTATCAGTCATCCATACAAAAAATAATAAAGGAAAAGAAACAAAGCCCACATTACAATGCACTTAACTAATATGACAAATTTCCAGGTATAAAATATATGTTCAGCAGCATATGGGAACTAAAATTGCATTCCATAGTTTACTACCTTGAAAGGAGCATTATTGTAAAATAAGCCTTTCAATAGAAACTAAAGGTAGAACGATTTAATCCAAACGCAAGCATAGTTATACTTCATAATAAAACCTTATTGTAGAAACTAGTTGCAATCGATTAAATAAAAGCACAAACATAATTTTTAAAAAACTTCTACTCGAACAAGAAAATATAGCAGAAACTAGGGATAAAAGATTAACAATGAAGACTCTGCCAAACGTACAAAGCAATTTATACCAGAGAGTAACCTAAAAGAAAAAAGACAGAACAAAGCACTAATTAATTGGCTTCTGTTAATGCCAAGTCAATCACAACAAACAATAATGACATAAATACATACCACGGGACAAGAATTTTCTGAACCAATTTGTAATGCTGGATAATATGTCTCTTCACCACTTTCTAAGACCTCTTCCGCAGCATCCTATTGTATCCAGAAGCAAAATAGACAAATAAATACAACAAATTGAAATTATCATTTTTATAAAGAATGGATACATTATCTTCATGTTCAGTATTGGTCAATACTGAATAAGAAAAAAAGGCAGTATGATAAACTGCCAAGTATTGAGGGACCATGAAAGATTAAGAATATTTTTAATGTCTAGAGTTAGTTCTGTTCCCCCTACCCAGTGCCCAAAAATAGAAACAGGTAAAACTCAATGTCAAAGACTGCTGATAAAGTAAACGAATGGAGTAAACAGAAATAATTGGAAGAAAATTACTCTCAAATTCCGTTGCGTCCTGGCCTGCCACTCCGACCAATGTTGCATCAGTTCCATAAGCTTTCGTTTGCTTTCCCTGGATCAAATACATAAAAATTTCAATAACCATAAATTGTTAAAAACAAATGTCTAACACATCTAAATAGTGAGAATGTGAGAATAGAAAGTGTCTTATCATTAACCTTGTCAAATCACTGTAAATTATACGAACTGAAGGCTCAGTAGATTCCACGCGGGCCCTTTTAACTCCTCTTGCAGCTAAACATGCCATATCAAGGAACAACGATAGTAACAAGTAGTCCTATTCGCAAAAGCACATATGTTTGTGGCCTCCGGAGGAGGGAATAATATTCCTCCCATCTTGTGTGAGCACAATGCACGATTCAATGGAAACTGATGAATCTTAAAAAGGTAAGTATGCTTACAGTTGCAGGAGTATGTTAGCAGATAGATACATGGAGATATAAAAACTCCATTTCAGAGGATACGGCTTTCATCAACTGAGATGGCGGTCGACCCATGAATAAGCATATTTTCAGCCCCTTTACCTTTGTCTAGCTCAACAGAGAACCCATGAACAGCTTCTACACTGGTCTCGGACTGAACCAAAGCATCTAATTGCTGATGTTTCGCGACAACCACATCATCATCAGCGAGGTCCATATCTTCCACTTGCCCTTCTTCAAGATCTATCATCCCGTGAGAAGCCTTGGGACTACTACCCAAAGCACTAGCTACCCCTTCTGGTTGGAGTTGAAGATCTATGATCCCGTCAGAAGCCTTGGGACTACTACCCAAAGCACTAGCCCCGCCTTCTGGTTGGAGTTCAAGATCTATAATCCCGTCAGAAGCCTTGGGACTACTGCCCAAAGCACTAGGCCCACCTTCTGGTTGAAGTTCAAGATCTATGATCCGCTCAGAAGCCTTGGGACTACCACCCAAAGCATTAACTTCCCCTTCTGGTTGGAGTTCAAGATCTATGATCCCTTCAGAAGTCTTGGGACTACTATCCAAAGCACTAGCTCCCCCTTCTGGTTGTAGTTCAGACGCCATAGGCTCCGCACCATTCGCACCCGGTGCTTCATCCTGAAGCTCTCCCACTTGGTCATCTTTCCCATCAGCCTCGCAAGGTGATCCAAGGCTGATGAATTCCTCCGAGGCCATCTTCTACGGAGCACTTACACTAGGCACTCGCATTCCGCACCAAATCTGCAGCACAGGTCGTCCAGAAAGAGACCTTCAATCACAAGAAACTGGCATTAGCGCCTCGCATAATAGCAATAGCAATCCGCCCCAAACTGGATGAACATGTGTTGTTTGGATTCGATTGCTCACAGGAGCGGGTAAGAGATCTATCCCCAGAACCAGAAAATCGAATGAACATCGAAGCAAAGTTAGGGTTCCTTACCAGCGAAAGAAAACAACCGTAAGGTCGAATGAATCGCCAATCCGATGCTAATCCCCGCGTCTGTGAGGGAAGTGCAGCTGCAAGTGGCCCTGCCGTCCTCAGTGGAAGCAGAACGGCGGCTGCCGTTCCTCGTCGGTGGAAGGAGGCGGCCCGGCGCGGGTTCAACTTCAGCGGCGACCGGCGAAGAGCCGCCGAACCGAGCGGTGAAGGTGCGGTGCGGTGTGTTCCTATCCCACTCGTCCTGCTTGGGCCTGGGACCTGGTATCGCCGCGGGCCTGACTTTGATGAGACCCCGCCCCGGAAGCCCATATCATTCAGTAATATTTTTTGAAGAGATAAAATGATAACGGGAAAGCTGCCCAGGTCGAACCATATTATTACAAAGTTTTTTTTTTTTGCGGTGGTATTATTACAAAGTTTGCAACGATATAATTCCGATGATGAGATAAATCAGCTTGACAATCCTATTACTTGTCGGTAAAAAATATGGACAAAATCTCCAAATCACGGCATGCCTGTTTCATCATCCGTGTCTTCGTCACAGTTTTGCATTTGTGCCCAAAAAAGGATTATTCCGTGAACAAAGCAATAAGGTCAATGGTTAGAGAAAGTAGTGTAACAAACAACTTGTCAATGGTGCCAAATTTTTAAATATGCCACAGGTAATAAGGTCACAGCAGATTAGTCCCAAGCAAGATAATCAAAAGGAAGATAATCTTGGGAGAAACAAAAGAGACGAAGCAGAAGCAGAGCAGAGCAATCAGGGGAGGCGAGGGAGCAGTAACACTTCAAAATCCAGTATGCGCTCATGTGTGGTGCGTGCTATGAATGTCTGCCGCTAAGAAAGCACTTGCAAGAGCCGATGACATACGAACAACACTACAATAATCTGCACACTGATGCAGATAAAAATCAGGTCTAACGATTCCACTTGGAAGGCTTATGTTTACAAGAGTTCAATCAGGGGAACAGAATCAAGACTGTAAGACAAGTCAGTCTAAATGAATGGAGCAACCGAATCATAAAAAAAAAAACTAAACCAGTTATTATTGCTACAACATCCACTTTGCTCTGCAGAAGCTCCAATAGAACCTCTTATTACACTTTCCACACAATCAGGAGACTGCTGGCCACTCTAGGAGTTCTCGTCTCCAGGTCCAAAACTGTAAGAACAAAAAGAAATACAGGTCCATATTAACGTGCTTCTATGCCTGAGCGCCGAGTTCCAACATCAAAGTGTGGTTCGAATCATCGCTCCCAGGGCCACTGAATTGGATGGGGCCTGTGTCACAAGAAACAATAACAAGTTAATTTATTAAAACAGCGGGCATGTTCATTGATGGCAATTTCATTGCTACATACCAGGACTAATGTAACGGTTCTTCAGAGCCCATTCATCTCGCATTGATGCAAACTTCTTGAAAGGTGCACCTGGAAATTGGCGATACACAATATCAGATTACAGTAAAGATGAGGAACCATAATTGTTACTGACAGAAGTAAATGTGCTCAAAATCTTTATACCATCAAGTTCAACCATAGCCTTCTTGATCACTGGCTTGAACTTGCCTAAACACAGAGAGCACATGTCAAGTTTTACACATTATGGAAAGACAAATGATGCAGCATGTTATCTTTAAAAATATGCCACTATACTTGACTCAAAAGATAGGCATATGAGTTGCCACTCGAATAAGCAGCCAAAAGAACAACGTTACATTGTTAAGTAACCATCAATTCGAAGCACGAAAATAAGAAATTGTAGAAAATTACCATGCCTCCTCTCAACATCCATCAATGATGTCAATGCAGTTCCACCAACAGTCCATTCTTCAACAGGAGCAGCAAGATTGCCAACCTGAGTCGAAAAAGAAGAGACAACAATCAAATTATGAGTTACATAATGGAAATCATATGCCTCTGAAAATTTAAAAAAAAACCTTTTGTAAAAAAAAACTTTTTTTCACTATTTTTTTCTTTTTTTTTCTCTCTTCCTTCTCTTTTATCCTGTTTTGCCCTTTCTCGTTTTGGTTGGTTTTGCCTCTCTTGTTGGTTCCTGCAGGTTTTCATCTCTAGCCTACCCCAACTTGCTTGGGATAAAAAGGCTTTGTTGTTGTTGTTGTTGCTTCACTAAAAGCGACGAATAAAAGTTGCATTCACTTTGAAACTTCTATTGCAAGGTCACAAAGCAAATGATGAAGGGATGGTGTAAATATGCTTCAAGTGATGAAAGTTCTAAACTAAGCGAGCGTACCGATGTAATAAGTCCGGTCTTTCCACTTTGGAGAAGCGCACCAGAGCCGTATCCTAAAGCGTAGCAATAGCTTGAATCAAAGTTGGTAGGAAGGCCACACCTCCCTTCGTATCTGCAAAATCACAATGCAGCATTAGAGGGATGAAGAGACTTGAGCAATGTAACATTACAAACTTACCCAAAGAAGTGAGATTGGCCTCTGAAATGTGCAGAGTATTTCCCCTCAGCTTTTCTCTTCTCCAGTTCAGTTTCAACCATGGTAATAAGCATTTTCTCAGTTTCAATTTTTGCAACCTGGAGGGCATTTTTGGAAACCAATCAGAATTGCTAACTTATTGATATCCTTTCAGTAGAAAGAGTTATGTCAGAAGGCTAAGATGGTTAGAATGGTGCGACAGGTATCCCTGTCATTACCTGAACATTGCCATGTGGATCTCTTTCAAGCATAAGTTGTTCCTGAATGGTTTTGGGCAAAAAGTCAAACAGCTCCCTGGACTCAGGTTGAAGCTTGCTTTTCCAAGCCCCTGCTTCATCAACAACATCATGTGCCAAAATTTCATTCAATTCCGCAATGAGTTTTTGAACCTGCAAAGGAGGAGTGATATCAGTATTGTAGCCCATCAGTAACACAAAGGAAATAAAGAGTCAACTCAAACCTCAGGGATGAAATCGATCAGGCCCTCTGGTATGAGGATAACACCATAGTTGTAGCCAAGTTCCGCACGCTTGCAGATGATATCAGTTATGTAGTCTGTGACATTCTTGAGGGTTTGCTTCTTTGCAGCAACCTACAACCAAAATTAAATGCCATTTGTGAAATTCTGATGCATAGAAATATATATTAAAAAAAGCAGGTCTCCAATGAAATGGGATGTTTAATCTACCATACATGGACAACATTCTAGGCCCGCCAGCTTACTCTTTATATGATATAATGTGAGACCATATATAAGATATATGATATAATGTGAGACCATATATAAGAAATGTAGGAGGAAAGGAGGAACCATAACTATGCTTCAAATTTAATGCGGACGGAGGTTCACAGACAATTACATCCTCCATGTTCACCTTCATATGCATCTAATGTAGAAAAGATCTTTGTAAATAAGGAATACAAACCTCCTCTCCAATGAGTGCAACATTAGGGTGTGTTTGCAATGCGCACTCCAATGTAATGTGAGAAGCAGCACGTCCCATAAGCCTCACAACTGCAAGCATAAGTAATTATCAGGGGTCTTGTTGAAAGAATAATGTTTGAATGTGTCGTCTATTATGCTGTCCCATACTACAACACCCATTAATTAATTGGCATTAATGATGTGGATGTTTGATCATGATCTTCCAATGGGATGCAAGATGCGTCAATTTGCGAAGCAATCAACTTACTAATCTCATGTGCATTTGATGACTTCTTCTCAATATATAATTAGGGAACTTTCATGGTAAAATGGTCACCCGTAAGTAGAAGTTACAGGATATGTATGTTTTTAGACTTTTACTAGGAAGTTTGTTAACGAAAAAAAGAACAAATAGGGTAACCTGCCAAGTTAAATATTCTAAAACTGATTTATTGGCACCCTAAATAGGTGCATGATACAATATCTATCCGTTTCAATCAGTAGTTGTCGCAGGATTTTGCAGTTGCGCAAGCTATGCATGCACTCTACAAACTTACCTATTTTGTTATCAATCAATCACTTTGCCAATTGTAGAGGAAAATATCTATGAACTCTACAAACCCGATCTATTTTGTTGTCACTGACTCCCTTTACCAGTGGTAGGGAAAAGTATCTAGGTTCAGCATGCCCAAATAGTGATAAAACTTACAGTGGTAGTATTTTCCTGTTGACCTTGCATCGGTCATGACATTGCCAATCATTTCAGAGTATATCTGAAAAAGAAGATTAGTAAGCATCATATATTCATGATTGGTTTTCAAATGTATCGATGTGGAATGTCTTAATTTCTCCTTAAATTGAAAGAATGCTTGAATCTTATTGAGCAAGTGTACAATGGCCAAGGTAGCCCAAGTTTTAAAATCTAGACTAAAATTTACAGAGTACTATAATAATACACAAAGGATTCAAAAGAAGGTACCTTGCAAGCAGTGTCAAATCCAAAGCTTGTTGGGACCTCCTTACATTTCAGATCACCATCGATGGTCTTTGGGCAGCCAATAACACGAGTCTTCATGTTCCTTGACCTGTGGACCAAAGACCATACATAGAAATCAGAATCTGTGTTTGTTTGTGAAGGTGCAAAGCTACAGTCAAGAAAGAAGTTGACTACCATCACAGCTAGTCAAGTCAATCTTACAATGATATCAAAACACAAAATCAAACGTAACAGCGGTATAAAACAAAAACATTTAAAAGAATTAGAAGCCAACCTAAAGTATTCTCCAAGGAGGCATGCGTTTGTGTTTGAATCATCACCACCAATGACCACAAGTCCATCCAGATCGAGTTTGTTGGCTGTGTCTTCAGCTTGCTTGAACTGCATAACCAACAAGTTGAGTTGAGAGAAAAGTGGTGGCTACAGAACAGGCAACACAGTTGCAAAATTTTCTGCACAGACAGACATACCTGCTCTGGTGTTTCAATCTTGTCCCTTCCACTGCAGATCATATCGAATCCTCCCTATCAAAAAAGAAAAAAAAAACTCTTAGATGCGTCACCAAATTAATAGTGAATATGCCCTCAGGAGAGCTGCCATGAACAGACAAGAAACAGAATAGAAATATCTATAAGATTGCTCCAAAAGAATATATTATCTCGCCTTATCCTAAATCTTACATTACATTACCAGCAAAATCCACATGGTTTACACAAAGTTAAAACTCTGTAGTCAGCCGGTGAGTATGTTTGATGAAGGATGTGTTACCGTACCTGGTTTCTGTAGGGATACACAAAGTCAGTAGTGAGCTCCACGTACTTGCACTTCATGATCCCAGCTGGACCTCCCTTGAATCCATACATGATGCTACCTTTTGCACGCTCCTGCAGGTAATCTGATCCAACACAGGCCAGAGCACATAAGCCATAAGCATGCACCAACAAACCTCTTGTGCATTGCTTCAATGTCCACACAATTTAAGAAATTTATATCGAAGTACCCCATTCAGAAACAAGTCAATTAAGCCAATTCAGCCTCAGGCAGTACTTAAATTCATCATGATCTACAATGTATTAAGCTCAGAGACTAAGCTTGCATGAAGATATACTAATTCACGAATGAAACTAATAGGATCTACAGATCTCCCATCCAACTTAAGCATACCTAATATTATTAAACCACCAATCCAATTTGTTTCTACTAACAGTAGAATTGAACTTCCGCAGCTACGAATGAAAACGTGTAGTACTCACCAAAGATGCCGCAGATCACATTGTGCCCACCAGGGGCCTGTCCACCGGAGAGCACGACCCCGACCTTGAGCGGCCTGGTCGCCGCGGGCTCGGCTGCCGGCACCAGCGACGCCGAAGGCTGGCCGAACAGGTTCGGGAACAGCTTCGCGATCTCGTCTGCATCAGATCGGGAACCCACGAATCTAAGCTCAAGCCACGAGATCCAGAGAGAAACATGCGGATGTGAGGTGGGTTCACTCACCGGGGTTGCCTGCGGCGGAGCTGGCGGGCCCGTCGGCGACGGAGAAGTTGGAGCGGAGTACGGAGGGGAGAGGCAGCGCGTGCTGCAGCCGGCTCGTCTGCACCTCGCTGTACACGGAGGCCAGCCGCCCGGGCGCCGGCCCGTTCGCGGCGCCGTTGGACGTCACCGCCGCCGCCGCCATGTGTCCCGGCTGGTGTGAGATTTGGTAGAGGTGGGGAGTTGGGGGGTTTGCTTTGTTTGGGGAGAATATGCTGTGAGCTTCAGTGTGCCGGCCCGTCGCCGTCGCGGGGCTTTTATTGGTGCGGGGCGGGAGCTCGATCGGGTGGGCGGCTCGTTTTGCGGGCGAGCCCCTGGGTTTGTGCTGTGCTGCCGGTTTGGTGACTTCGGTCTGCGGCGGCGGACGTGGCGACCGGAAAGATTTGGTGATTTTGCGACGAGCACCCGGACAGTGTAATGTAAACTGTCATGATTTTTTTTTGCATTAAAACTCTCTTGATTTCATATGGTGCTGAAGGGTACTACTACTGTTCAAGCTACAACAGTATAACCTAGCGAGACAAACCAGTATCTACAACAGAAGTTATGGGGAATGTGAAATAGAGGGCACACCGGAATTCAAATCTGCCATTGTGTGATTCGAATGGGTGCAAATGTAAGTATCAGAAAGGACCCTGATCAGGGCGTTTGTCAATGCCTGGCGGCGTTTGTCAATGCCTGGCTGTCGCTTGCATCAACGGCTGGCCGTGGTATTCTCGGCTGCTCTGTCCCCGCCGTTATTTTCGATGCAGCTGGTTTTCGGGTGACCGAGTGGCCACTTGCCACTCCGTGGGATTGTGGTATGGTTGTCTGAAATTGATGAATCCGTAGCCAGCAGTGGTAGCTCCTAACTTGTAGCCATCCATGACCTTCGATATGCCATGTTTGTTTCTATTCACCAGGTGTTTGGCAACCGGGAAATGAGCATCGGGATAGGATAGAAAAATAGGACAGGAAATCAAAACCTTTATTTCTTCGTCACATTAAATCTCAACCCTTCATTCCCTCAGGCATCATTTCTTAATTCCTAACCCACCTATCATTTTCCATTATCCAAACACCACGTCAGATTATATAATCCAGCTTAAATAATTTATAAGTCGAAAGAGGTCAACTTATTACATTATAATAAGTTAGCATGTGAATTGCTATAATTTGACTATAATATGTGATCTGTTTGTTTCATCTTATGGATTATGTGAGTCAGATTATATAATTTGAATGGGAAACAAACATGACCGGAGTGGTTGTTTGCTTGTGCCTCGAGCTCATGCTTTTTTATTTAAATTTAAATAAAAATTATATCAATTTGTAGATGAGTCATATTTGTGTTACAGGTAAACATGAAGCTCATTACGTGTCACTATTTAGTTTGATTTTGGAATGAAATTTTGGGGAAAAACTGTTAATGAAGTGCAGCTCTTTGTAACCAACATCTCTAAATCAAAAATATGATAATTTGATTGATTTAGACTTGCTAAACTAATTCGACCGAGGGACCTACTATTTTTAGAACAATCATCTTGAATATTTGCCTGGCTAGCAATCAGAGGATTTTCGAGAACAAACAACTTTATCACAATGAATTTTGGACAACTACATTCAAACCTTATAGCTCCGAGGAGAGAAAATGCTAAGAATGCGCAAACTATCTGTGCATATTCGTCACAATGCGGTCGTGAGAGGAGGAAGCGAATAAACCGAGCCAGCCGAAAAGGAGGAAGAATGAGAGGTTAGGGTTCACGGTTCGAGTTTGGGGTTTGGAGAAGCCTCCATGGTCGCCGGCTACAGAGGAGGGGTATGGGGGGAAGCGAACGTGACCTGGCGGTGGGGCGTTGATGACGTCACTGGTCGCGAGTAGGTAGGAGGTTATGCAGCGAGGGCGTCATAGTTGGAGTGGTTAGCGTCGACAGCGGTCAACGGTGGCAGCGTAGGAGATGATGGAGGCTGTTGGCGGGGGGAGCGAACCTTGGAGAATTTAGTGACGGAGGGAGCGTTTTGCCGGACGAAGCGGAGGAAGAGAAGGCGGATGGGAATGCGAAACCGAAACCGTGGAGAAAGAAGACGATCCAGACATGTCCTTTAGCAATGCGCAAGATGTGACGTCCGCACGCGTTGATTAGAACGGCCTCTAAAATGGCCAAGTTTTTTTTAGCAACACAAGATGTATAGGATTTCCGGTTCCAAAGGCTAAATCTGGACCCAAATTTAAGCCTAGTACTAGTAGAACTTTCCGTGACTCGAAAAAAAAGAACTTTCCAAAGCGAGCTTCCACACCACATCTAGGCCACACGGCCCAATGCTGCAAAGAAAGAAGAAAAAAATTCCTCAGCCGCTGAACCAAGTCGTGTCCAGCCCAACCAGGGAAATCCCCACCGTTCTCCAAAAAGTTGTGCACCTTCGCAGCCAAGCAAGCAAACGGCGCTGGCTGCTCCTCCGTTCCCATCTGTGTCTCTCGCTCGCTCAACTCCACCGCCCCCACGTCTCTCCCATCTCATCTCAGTAGATTTCAAATCCGCTTCGGGCAAGGGCCAGGTCGCCGCCGCCGCCACGGCAGCAGCTTCCGATCCCTCCAGATCCGCCGCGACCGCTGCCCCAAGTGAGGACGACCATGGAGGCCATGGAGGAGCTGTCTGAGCTCTCCGAGTCGATGCGCCAGGCCGCGTCACTCCTCGCCGACGACGACCCCTCCGACGACTCCGCCCCGCGCCGCCCCACCACTTTCCTCAACGCCGTCGCCCTCGGCAACGTCGTAAGTAAACCACGCCGCCGCCGGCCCCGCGCGATCTGCTGCTGCTCCTCCTCCCCCTCGTGTACTCCGATCTGATCCGCTCCGATCCCCTCTGTTCGTGCAGGGTGCCGGCAAGTCGGCCGTGCTGAACAGCCTCATCGGTCACCCGGTCCTGGTGAGCTCTTCCCTACTAGCCTGGCATCTCAGCCCTCCCCTCTTCCCTCGTGATGGTTTATGTGGTTTGATTGGATTTGGTTGGTGGCGTTGTGTGGTGTAGCCGACGGGGGAGAACGGGGCAACGAGGGCGCCGATAGTGGTGGACCTGCAGAGGGAGCCAGGGCTCAGCAGCAAGTCCATCGTGCTGCAGATCGACAGCAAGTCGCAGCAAGTGTCCGCAAGTGAGTTGTTGGATTACTTGGCCTTGCATCCAGTATCTACCGATGTGTTCTGGGAGGTTTGGGACTAGACCCAGAGTTGAACTTGACAATTTCTGTTTCGTTCTGTCTTTCAGGTGCACTCCGCCATTCACTCCAGGACAGGCTTAGCAAAGGAGCGTCTGGTGGATCAGGGAGGGGCCGTGGTGACGAGATTTATCTCAAGCTGCGGACGAGTACAGGTTTGTTTGTGACTGACAACTACAAGTAGTCTAATCCTGCTATCAAGTCTACAGTTCTTTGTTTCATTAGCATTATAGAGAAAATGATGTTGAGTATATGCTGATATTTTTGGACCTGGTAGTGTGTGTACTGTGTAGTACTTTAGGTTATGTAACAATGGTGACATAACAACTTCAATGTAATTGCGGCATTTATGTTTATGGCATTGTATGTACTAGTGAGGAAGGAAATAACTAGAAAATTAGATAATTGCGTGACGCGTGTAATTGCGGGCATGCAAGTAGTCCAATAACAAGAGAAATAGATAATTGCATGATGCATATAATTGCGGGCATGCAAGCAGTCCAAGTCTCATCTATGTGTGAAGTACAGTTCAGCTGTTGATGACACTATGCTTGATACTGTACTAAATCTTTTTTTGTTTTAGTTGGGATTTTATTTTGTTGAGGTGCTTTGTAGAATCTCCTCATCATACTGTTGTTTATCACAGCTCCTTCATTGAAACTGATTGATTTACCGGGAATCGACCAGCGAGTTATTGATGATTCCGTGGTAAGTATTTGCATAAATTTTAACCAATTTTTCTTTGCATAAATGTGTGGAGGTTAAATTAGAAGTACTCATTGTTGTGATTTTCAATAATAAGCAATAACTTTGACCAGCCTATTGAATCATGAAGCATATGAAAACCTATGGCATGACACATTTTTTTCTTGGGGGCCAAAAGAAGATCACTCTCATTTCTTGTACTTTGTTCCATCTTTCTTGAAGGCTCTATTCTTGCATGTATATACTTTAAAGGTAGCACTGCCAGCTCTTTGAGGTTTGCAACTTTCATACTTTATATGAAAGATTGCTGATTGTTTTCTTAACTTCAGATCAATCAGTACGCTGGGCACAATGACGCGATACTGCTTTTGTGATACCCGCTATGCAAGCTGCTGATGTTGCAACATCTCGAGCTGTGAGGCTGGCCAAGGATATTGATTCAGATGGTCTGTATTCTAACCTGAAAAATGAACTTAGTGCTTCTATTACCGTTTTGTTGCAGTAACTGATGTATTTCCCATTCACTGTAATTTTAGGGACCAGAACTGTTGGTGTAATAAGCAAGGTCGATCAAGTATCTGGAGATGCAAAAACAATAGCATGTGTTCAAGCCCTTTTGTCGAACAAGGGTCCGAAAAACCTTCCGGACATTGAGTGGGTTGCTCTAATAGGACAATCTGTCGCGCTTGCGTCAGCGCAGTCTGGATCAGCTGGGTCTGAAAACTCGCTAGAAACTGCTTGGCGAGCGGAAGCTGAAAGCCTGAAAAACATTTTATCTGAAGCTCCTCAGAGTAAACTTGGTAGAGTTGCTTTGGTTGACACCATCGCTAAGCAGATACGTAAAAGAATGAAAGTGAGGCTTCCCACCTATTAAGTGGGTAAGAATTGCGTCCCAATCTTCAGAAACCGTTGTCTATCTAGTACTTAGGGATAGATGCGCTACCTTCTTCTAATATGCTTATGTGAATTCACTTTTATGCATGGTCTGGTGCTAAAATTACACATTTGCACGTTGTGCGTAAATTTCAGTCTTCAGGGTAAATCTCAGATGGTTCAAGATGAACTGGCAAGGCTAGGAGAATCATTGGTACAAAGCCCCGAAGGAACACGGGCAGTTGCTTTAGAGCTGTGTCGAGAATTTGAGGACAAGTTTCTTGCTCACATTACATCTGGTGAGGTTAGTAATGAACTCACTACAGATTTGATTATGCATCCTAAAATGAATAGTTAACAATATGAGTATACTGTTTTTCGCGTAAAAGGGATCTGGTTGGAAAATTGTTGCAAGTTTTGAAGGCAGGTTTCCAGACAGAATTAAGCAGCTACCACTAGACAGGCATTTCGATCTTAACAATGTTAAAAGGGTAAGATCACTTTCACTTTTTAGATATGGCTTAGCGTGCTGTTAGTGCACTCTAATAATAAACAAAATTCTGTTTATACTGTAGATTGTCCTGGAAGCAGATGGTTACCAACCATATTTAATATCTCCAGAGAAGGGATTGAGATCCTTAATCAAAATAGTACTGGAAATGGCGAAGGAGCCATCACGGCTGTGTGTTGAAGAGGTACATGTCCAAATAGATGGATGGTTAGCTTTTGAAGCATTTACTTCTGTTTTCCCTAACCCCTCAGGAAACAAGTTAATTTCTTATGATATTAGGTTCATCGTGTACTGTTAGACATTGTCAATTCTTCTGCAAATGCCACACCGGGACTTGGGAGATATCCTCCATTCAAGCGTGAGGTATAACTCTTTTACTTGCTGATGTTGGTGTGTTTTAAATCTGGTGTTAACTCTTTTTTGTCCTTTGGTAAGCTTGTTGCAATAGCATCAAATGCACTGGAGAACTTCAAAAATGACGCCAAAAAGATGGTTGTTGCACTTGTTGATATGGAGCGTGCCTTTGTTCCCCCTCAACATTTCATCCGTTTGGTGCAAAGAAGGTCAGTTATTCTTGTTGCTAGATTTATTGTAATCTGTCTGCAGTGGTTGACTGTGATTTAGTTTGGTGTACTTTTAGATTCATTGTAATATGTCTGCATTGTTTGACTGTGATTTGGTTTAGTGTAGTTTTCTGCAGTGGTTGGTTGTGGTTTACTATTTTACATTTCACATTGTTCTGTGCTTGCGACCTGGCAAATGGAAGTATTTCCATTCTTTCATTTGTCACCACGTTTTCCCACAAAGTCTTGGATTACTAGCCCTAGCCCCTGTGTATGTTAAATTTATTTCCGTCTAGGTAGTACGAGTCCTTGCGTTTTTTTTTCTTAATTTTCAAAACTAAGTTATCACAAACATGATCTTTGAAGGATATATGAAACTAATGGTTTTGACCCTCTTTTAAACTTGTTCTAGTTGGAGTTGTCATGATTCATCAAAGACGCGTATATACATATTCACTATGTTTAAATACATTGAATGGCAGTTCTGTTGTTAACGAATCTGTCCATACTTCAGCTTCACCAAAGCTTAATTTGGCTTCAGCGAAGCTTAACTACTGACCCATGCCCTACTTTTTGTGTAATATTATCAGGATGGAAAGGCAGCGTCGTGAGGATGAGCTGAAAAATCGGTCTTCTAAGAAATCACAAGAGGCTGAACAATCAATGATGAAGAGGGTATGATTTGTGCCTATCTATACTTGGATGCACATTTGCATGGTTTATTCAGATTGTTCATATCGACTTTGTTTTTTATCTTATCATGAGACCCAAAGTACATATTGGCTTTTGTGATTAACAAAAGCTTTTCATTATAGGCCCCCAGTCCCCAAACCGACTCTGAACAAGGTAGCAGCAGCAGCTTAAAATCAACGAAAGACAAGTCCGGCCAGCAAGATAAGGACACGAAAGAGGGATCCAGTTTGCAGGTTGCTGGTCCTGCTGGTGAAATTACTGCAGGTGTAGTACTCAAATCCTTCTGTGCCCAAGTTTCTACAATATAAATACATTTTAAAATGTTGTTCTTGAGCAAGCCAACCTCCCACTAACCATAAATTTATATCCCAACATTTCGTTAATAACTTAATATTTCTTCTCGCATATTGGCTGCATCCTTCCGGTACTGATCAAATTCTATCTTTTGAGACCTTACCGATTTAGACAAAAATCTAGTTTATTCAATTGGATTAACGTGGACATTGTCATGACTCGTCTCATGAGAGTTCTTTTCGTGAACTGATCCATACTGTCTGCCAATGTCTAGCATAGGCTTTTGCTTGTGGTTGTGAAGACTTTGACAGATTTAATTACAAATAAAGGCATAAGCCAATAATTTTGTTTTTCTTCAGGTTACCTCTTAAAGAAAAGCGCAAAAACTAATGGATGGAGCAGGAGGTGGTTTGTCCTGAACGAGAAGAGTGGAAAGGTTAATCAGTCCCTTATAATCCTTTTGTTGAATTATTGGTTCCTCAAAATTTTCCTTAGCACTTTTTGTTGATTGTTGTACTCCATGGTGCTTGTTTTTATCTGGGGTGCTGTGTTCACTATTTTTTTTTCTTGTCAGCTTGGATACACAAAGAAACAAGAGGAGAAACATTTTCGTGGTGTCATCACTCTTGAGGTGTGCATAATCTACTTCTTATATTGTTTGTGTTATTTATTCCGCCTAGCACTGGAAGGATACATGATTACAAAGTTTGTGCATTGTGACTTAACTGCCAAACAAGTTTTTTCTCTATTAAATGAACCCTAGTTTAGAGAGACACAAATTGGGAAAAAAAATCACTTGATATAACAACATGAGTTGCAAAATGGACTGCTCTAGCCGCATGCTTGTGCTCTAACCTGTAGTCTTCTGCAGGAGTGCAACCTTGAGGAGGTGGAGGAGGAGGAAACTTCCAAAAGTTCAAAGGATTCAAAAAAGGCAAATGGTCCAGAAAAAACGCCAAGTCTGGTGTTTAAGATAACTAACAGGGTCGCATACAAAACAGTCCTAAAAGGTCAATATCCTTGAATATTACAACTTGATGTTTACTTGGTGTTGCTTGTTACATAGCTTTTTGTTTAAATTTTGCAGCTCATAGTGCTGTTGTGTTAAAGGCCGAGAGCATGGCTGATAAGGTTGAGTGGGTAAATAAGATCAAAGCTGTTATTCAGAGCAAGGGGGTTCTTTCAAGGGCCCAAACACTGAGGGTGGTTCAATGAGACAAAGCCATTCGGACGGCTCCTTAGTAAGTTCTAGATTATATGCAGTTATATTCCATTTGTAATTATCTTTGTCATATAGCTTTTCTTGAACTGACCATTATCAGCAGTTTTATCATGTTATTCTAGGTTACCTTTTCATAATATTATTTTTGAAGTGTCAATATAAGTACTTTTGATACATTTATAAGTACTCTTGATACCATTTTATTCACTTTTCTTTTTTCTTTTTGAACCGTCAATACTCATACTGTTCCCTTGATACTTTTTTTTTTAATTCACTCAAAATATCATCTGATCTTAAACTTTTGAAAGGATGCTATGGCGAGGAGGCCAGCTGATCCCGAGGAAGAACTTAGGTGGATGTCTCAAGAAGTTCGCGGTTATGTTGAGGCAGTTTTGAATAGTCTGGCTGCAAATGTTCCAAGGTTGATATTCTAGTGTTTGTCAACATATGTACCCTTATTGATGTGTCTAAATCTTTCATTGTTTTGCTTATCAGGCTATTGTACTTTGCCAAGTTGAGAAAGCAAAGGAAGATATGCTTAACCAGCTATACAGCTCAATAAGGTTGATCTGCTGTACATTATTATACATGTTCTATTTCTTAATGCAAAGACTAACATTTAGCCTGTTTTATGAAAAATAGTTTCATGATGTCTCACTCCATGTTGAACAAGAAATATTGTGCTTATACGCTATTTGACAAAAATTGCTAACATACGCTTAAAACACGCTTCCTCCTACCTAAATTCTGGACTCTGTTGTTGTATTGGCTTCCTGACTTCATCCAGAAAGCGTACCTCCAAATCAAGGATATAAAAGTCGTTAATTGAGATGTCTCATGTCTCCTGTTGCACTATTTTAATTAATGGTGGTTGCCGTATAGTTATTTGGCATGGTATGTGCTTACTTTTAATACCTTTTGAATTGCTTTGGTAATTTCAATCATTTCATTATCAGTGGGCAAAGTAATGCAAAGATTGAAGAGTTGCTCCAAGAGGATCATAATGCTAAGCGCAGAAGGGAAAAGTTCCAAAAACAATCATCTCTCCTTTCAAAACTTACTCGTCAGCTCAGTATCCATGACAACCGGGCATCTGTTTCCTCCTATTCTAACGACAACTCTGAAGCTGGTAAGTGGACGATATGTTTTTTCATTGTCTTGATAACAGCAACTGCAGTAGTTTTGACATTTTCCCCTTTCTGTTATTCTTCTATTCTGTAGCAACTAATGTCCAATACTGTCCAAGTAATATTCTGTATGGTAATGTGATAATGCTGATGTTCGGCCAAACTCAGCAAATTAGCTGGTTTCTTTTTCACTTTGATTGGCCTGATACAAGGCAGCTCTGGTCCTTTACAAGCCATAATCCAGTTTTACTAGGTCTGTAATCATAGTAGCCAACGCTGAGAAGTTAGCTTCAACAAAGTTCGGTATCTGGAGACTTGCCTCAAAAGCTGCTTTAGCTAAATAATCATCATGGCCATTTTTAATGATTATGAATAAGGTTTATTTGGTTAACCTAAATATATTTTTATATGTTGTTGTCTATAATTGCATACCCAAATTTGCTACATTTTGTGTGTATAGGTTGCATACATGGATTGCTGGAGGGTGTACTTGTAGCCGTTGCATTTTTTTTAATCCACCTATTGTGGAATGATCTTGTAACGCATCACCATTTTTCATTTTGTAGAGAGCCCTCGAACACCCAGCCGCCCAGGTGAGGACTGGAGATCTGCCTTTGATTCTGCATCAAACGGACCTACTGGTTCAAGTGAATCAAGGTCAAGAAGCGCTGATGGTCGCAGTCGGCGCTATGAAAACGGGGATGCGAGTGCAGGTGCCAACTCTGGCAGCCGACGGACGCCAAACCGGTTGCCGCCTGCACCGCCAAGATACTAATCGTGCTGATTGGTATCATGAACGTCATGTATTCTTTCCAGGCACACGCCCTGTTTCTCGTATTTGATTATTTGAAGAGCTGATTCGAGATTGGACTTTGTTGAGTCTGGGGTGATTGCATGTACGGTATGTACACAGGTCGCTGGACCCTGAGTTGTTTATAGAAATATAGAGGTGGCCTATGATCTCTATAAAGTAACTTATAATCTCTATTGTTCATGATTTGTTTTTGCATATTTATATTTGTCCCGGCCTATCACAAAATTCAAGTCCACGGAAATTTTGGGCTGTATTCAACGTTCTGTTTTGCAAGATGATTTTTTTATATAAAAAATGGGCTTTTTAAGTACTCACATGGCACTTGTTTGCTTTCCATCTCTGGATGTCTATCATAACATACTTATTGACATGTTCAGCTAAAATAAATATCACAATTCTTGTTCTATTTTAAATGGTAAGGAAAGTGTATATTTTAAATGGTAAATAAGGGATACATACAGGTACGGTACCAATGGCGTAGAAGGGGTGAAAGATTGAAACGACATGGAAGGGAAGGAATTCTCAACACGCCGCGAATAGGCTGCCACCGGAGGAAAATGAATCGGGAAAGAAGGGGAAAACCTGGCAGATCTAGATTTCTATTGGAGTGTACAAGGGACCTGGGATTGGACAATCGAAGAGAGGACACCACCTCAAGGGGAGAGACTAATAATTTTGTTTGAAAAGTAGTAGGACAATGACTTATTATCTCATACTATTCGTCAGGACATTTCTTGACTTATTTCACAGTTCATGACAAACTGAAAAAGTGAGAAAACAGTTCAAATAGATCTGCCCTTGTCGGTATTGTCTTTTCATGATCGCCTAGCACTAAATTATTCTTTTCGATACGGGCGGACATGGAAATCTCCATTTTAACTACAGCCAAAGGAATTGGTAGTAAAGTAAGGGAAACAAATGCTCATCGAAAACTATTGTTTAAGAACATCCTCCAGCTTTCACGACACTGAACACGCCATTCTCCTGCAAACATCCTCCGCTTAAAGAATAAAGAATCCTCCTTTGCATCGTCAAAAGCTGGACGCACTTGAGATGTTTTCAATGAAATATTCAGTACCCATACTAAAGCATAATATTAGATTGTTAGTGCTTCGCTGTGCAGAAACTGTTCGGTGTCCTTTGCCAGATTCTGTGATCATTTGCGTGCATGAGCTCAAATGATGAATTTGAACGGCGAACTAATTAATAAGGACACATGCCAACTGCAGCTAACAACTAGTTATTCTTTTTTTTCTCTGATATTTACGGGGAGGGAATTTGCATTTGCTTCCAAATGCCTCCACCCTTCTTTCTTTTCTTTGCCTCGTGTACAAATAATTTTGGTGCGTGTGAAGAGTGCCTTCACTTCACTTCACATCTACTAGAAAGAATGAACAAAAGAATCGGGGAAAAATTGTACAAGCCCCCCGGTATGTTACTATCTATTTACACTTCGGTCCGCCGCCGCCGCCTCGTCCCGGGCCAACCGGTTGAGCATGGCGAACATGCCGACCATGGGCGCCGTGTTGTAGGTGCACGCCTCCGTCTGCATGTAGTTGTCCCGGTGGTCGCGGAAGCGGTCGCGGCGGTCGGGCCCGCCGACGATGGCGCCGACGACGACGTTGGGGTTGGCGCCCTTGCGCACGAACCAGTCGTCGAACCCCTGCGCGCACCCGATGAACTCCTTGCTGTGCTTGTACGGGACGATGGACGCCGCGCGGTGGTGCACGCGCGCGGGGAACTTGGCGCCGTACCCGACCAGGTAGCTCATCCCGCGCGGGTTGCTGCCCAGCACGTAGTCCACCTGCGCCCGGGCCAGCGCGAACACCTCGCCGGCGTCCGCCGTCTCGCCGGCGGCGGCGCACGACACGGCGGCGCCGGGGCCGGTGGAGGAGGAGGAGGAGGAGAGGTAGCCGGAGTAGACGGACAGGAGGAACGCGGCGCTGGTCACGTACTGCATGTTGTTCCACTGCCGGATGTAGAGCATCCCGCCGGGGCTGCGCTCCACGTTGGCGTCCGCGCCGGCGTTCTTGCCCAGGCAAGCGCACACGTAGTGCTCCGCCTTCGCACGGTACTGCTCCAGCGTCGCCCTGTGGTGCGGCGAGTGCTCACCACTGAGAAGCAGCTGCAAGGAAACGTGGGTTTTTTAGTTAGATAGAGATCATCACTTGTCTTAATTTCATCAATTGGAGACAGTTTGCCATCATCGATCACGAGATCGAAGCCTTGACAGGCAGTGCATGCTTGACGTACCCTTGCTGCGAGGATCTGGACGCCGGCGTACTTGACGTCCCAGCTGAACTCGGTGATGGCCCAGCCGGTGCCTCCGAACTCGTCGGCGTTGGCGACGACGTAGTCGAGGTAGGCGGCGCGGCCGGTGGCGCGGTGGAGCCAGAGCGCGGCCCACAGGAGCTCGTCGTGGTACCCGCTCACCGACGCGTAGTAGCTCTTCACCTCCGCGATGCTGCTGTCGTACTTGCCGCGGTACTTGTCCGCGAACTCGAACAGCTGCAGAACATCATGTAGCAGGTAATTAAGCAGCATGATCAGTTAATTAACGACACTGCAGATTCAGTAACACTACGTACACTAATTTCGCTGGCCAACCAACTAATATTCCTCTCTGATGCTGGGCTCTGGCCACAATGATCATCGATCGCGATCATCATTGCGTCCTCCTTGTTATGACACGGATTATTATTATTTGCAAGTGATCGATCGCAACGTGACAGAATGTGGTGGTTACGATTTTTTTTCTCGCTCTTTGGCTTGAAAAGTGACCCCGGTAGTTACGTTAATTAAGCTGCAGTAGTAAACCTAACACGGACAGCAATATGCTGGGGTACGTAGAGCTAGCGGGAAAATTTCAACCGCCCTGGGGGACCCGCATGTCGGCCTCCCCGGACCGACAGAAACTTCGCCCGGTTCAAACACCTTTGACTTTGACATGAGACGTCGACAGGTTGGCACGTGCGGCGGCCACACCGCGCGACACGGTTCCAATGTGAACCAGGAGTGGAGAAGAAAGAAAAAGATCGTCTGGCCCGGCCCGTTCCGACCCGGCTGGTCCAGCCAGCACGACGCCAGATTCCACACTCAAAGCAGCTGATCAGTTCTGAACCAATCACCGGCAGCAGCAGGGTGCAGGCAGTAACTAATCGGGGATCATTAGGTAGCGCGCTTGAATTGATTAATTAAACTTACATCATCATCAAGGAGAAGTATAGTACCTGTATGGCGTGGTGTAGGAGGAGGCTCGCGTAGTGCGGGTTGTGCTCCCGGAAGACCATGGAGGCGGCGGCCATGGCGGCGGCGGTCTCGCCGGCGACGTCGGAGCCCGGGCGGTCGCGGTCGACCTTGTAGGCCTGGCGCGACGTGGTCATGTCCTCCGGCCGCTGCCAGCAGTAGTGGTCCGTGTCGCCGTCGCCCACCTGGATTAAGCACCAGTCAGTTAATTCGATCAATCATTTCATTCATTTGGTGATAGATCACATTGTCAAACTATCAGTTGGTGACGGGAAGCGAAGAGAGAAAAAAAATAATAATTGTGAGCTGACGGACCCATGTGGAAGCTGCAATGATGGATCGGAGCGTGTGAGATTTGCGCGTTAGTCCAGTTTCAAACCGCGCGCAGGCGCAGCTAGCTAAGCTAGCTTTGTCACCTAGCACCCACCTAACAAATGTTCTTTCAAATTTTTATTCTTTCGCTTTGCCAGCCGCATCTGATGAGTGATGAGGGTGCATGTTGGTCGCTCTGACTCCAGTTGATATCTTGGTTGTCTATTACTAGTACTAATCAATGGATGGAACAGTGGAGGCGGTCGTAGTTAGTAAGTTACTGTACTACTAAAACCAGGTCAGTGATTAATTATCTAAGCAGCAGCAGCAGCAGCAGCAACCAGTAGAAAACTAGAAATTACCTCCGCCCACAGCTCGTCGGGCTTGGTGTGCGCCTTGATGAAGTAGTCGGTGCCCCACTTGACGGACTCGAGCGCGTGCGCGAGCTCGCCGTCGACGTCGGCCACGTCGGCGCCGTACTCGATGAGGCTCCAGGAGAGCATGGTGACGGTGAAGGCCATGGGCAGGCCGAACTTGACGTGGTCGCCGGCGTCGTAGTATCCGCCGACGAGGTCGACGCCTTGCTCGAGGCCGTCGGTGAGGCCCGAGTGGTCCCGCCACGACACGCGCTGCCCGTGCGGCAGCCGCCCCGACCGCTGCGCCTCGAAGTAGAGCAGGCTCTTGCGCAGCGCCGCCTCGTAGTCGTGGGCGTGGCGCGCCGCCGCCGCGGCAGCTGGTGCCGGAGCCGGAGCCGGCGCCGCGGCGTCGGTGGCTGTGGCGCGCGCCGTGGAGATGAACGCCGAGGCGGCGAGGAGGACCGCGACGGCGAGGACCTCGCCGAGGCGGCCCGGCCGGACCCAGAAACTGGCAGCGGCCGTATAGATGAGGCTCCTCATCGTCGGCGTGGAGCCGGCACTAGCTACTCTGTATAGATCGCTGGCCGGGCGATGGCTCTCCTTCGCTCGCCTGAATGCGCGGCGGACACCTGTGGACGTGCCCCTGTCCGGCCACGCTGGCAGCTAGCTAGAAGCTGCGCCGGCGACGCCTTACGCTTACGCGCGGCGAGGTCGCCGATCGATGGGAACGAGTCCCGATGGAGAGAAGTTTGTTGGCGGTACGTGTGCTGCGTACGTCGTAGCAGGTAGCGCCCGCCCGCCGGTAGTTCGATGGATGGATGGGAAAGGGGTCGAGGGGGGCGGGAGGCGTCAGAGTGTGGTGGGCTGGCTGTCCAGTCCGCGGGGGGCTGAGCTCGCTTATATGCGCTGCGCCGAAGGGGAAGCGCCCGCCTCCGCCGCGCGCACCGCGTTGAACTCAACGACCGAACGGGGTCCAGGCACGCAGAGCCGAGAGGGGGGTTAGGTGACTTGGCGGCCGTGGGGTGGGGGAATATAGAACGGGATGAGCAGGGGGGCAATTAACAGCGTGGAGGACTCAGGACTCGGGAGTGGATGGGAGGGAGTACGGTTCTTGAGGAAGCGGGCAGGAACTTGGCAGGGTATGGAACATGGGATTTGGCGATGGGGGGCACCTGGTTGATTGACCAAATGTAGAGGGGAAAAGGTACAAGTTATTCCCGGGAAAGGGATCGTCAAACGGCTTTGCTGGGGTTGAAGCTGGGGGCAGTCATCATGATGGAGAGGAGAGGCCTGGATGGGGATTGGGGAGTGCTAGACCAGGCCCACGCACGCACGGTACGGAACGTTTGAAAGCTCGGAACGACTAGAATGGAAATAATGCAGTAGTGCCTCCAGACCAGGCGTCTTTGCCGATCGATTAATGCGCCATGCATGCATAATGCGGAACACTGCAGCAGCAGCAGTGTACAGCGAGCGAGTTCGTTCAGTAAGTACATGGACCCGGGGTAGTGCAAATCCCCTCCTCCCCTGCTCCGCCGCGGGCAGCGCGCGCCTGTATGAAGCGACATCGATCGCCTGAACATTCGCCGCCGGATCAATCGATCGAGCACCGGCCTCGCCGCGCGTGCGGCGCAGAACGAGCTTGTTTTCCGGGAGTTCCGATGGCGACGGCGCTCCGGCCCGCGACGATCCGGTCCGGGCGCCTCCTCTCCTCTCCTCTCCTCTCTCGCGTTCGGTAGCAGACGCGTACGTAGGTTGGTGCTCGGCAGGGGCCGCGGGCTCCGACCATCTTTCGTATCGTAGTATGATGATGGTAGCAGCATCACTTTCTGAAGCTTCTTGGCCCCTGCGCAACCGCTGCCCTCATGATGATGATCCTGATGATACTATCTTAATACCACCAACTCTAAGACTAACCGCAACAAGAGCCTCTATTTTTCACCCCCTAAAAGAATATTCTGCATCCCCTCTAAAAGATTCTATCCTCCAAATCGTGTCTCACTGCAACAGTACCCTCTATTTCCTCCTCCATCCTCTCCCCACCGCCCGTCTCCTCCCCACGCTACACCTCCGCTGCCGGGAGCGAGAAGGCCGGCGCTGGTGTTCTGCTGGTGGTAGTTCTGGATGTCCTCGAGGAGCAGGGACGCGTACGAGTTGCCGTTGTGGTCGAAGTCGCACGACGACCGCCTCGACGACCGGCTCCCCGGCCCGGCCCCCTCGGGTTGACGGCGCTCTCGGCCAAAATGCTCACCGAGTGAGTCGCGTTCATCCTAGCGGACGGCGCTTTGGTGTCCGATGCCACGGCTTCCTCCCACAATCTCCGTCTTCCCCTTCGAAGCCCGGCAGCTGGGGACAGGATCTCTTGGCCGCTCAGCCCCCTTCTGCGGCACTGCAACGATACTCTCGGTGGATTTCTGAAATACATTTCGAGGATTTTAACCAACTTGTTGGGGAATTAAGAATATAAAATTGAAGAAAATTTGAAGCTTTAATCGATCTGTACCTTCTGGGTCTTGCCGATGTTGGGGTGACTGGCAAGAGCGTTCTCGTCGAGCTCCGACATGGGATTGCGCCTGTAGGGCGACTGCTCGGCCTTCCGCGACGAGCTCCGGCTCAGCGACGGGTCGTGCGCCGGCTGCGCCCCAGCATTCTCATTCCCGCTCCCCTCGCTGGCGAATTCGACCTTGCGATGCGTACCTCTTCGCAGACGTAGCCTTCACTGGCGACGGCGCGCGCCCCCTTGTCCCTCGCCGGGACCGACACCATCTTCCCAGGCTGCTGCCGCCCGGCCCGCTCACCGGTCCCGGAGCTCGCCGCCGCGGGGGCCAGCGTCCGCCCGCCGCCCCGGAGAAACGTCACCCTCCGCCTCCGGCTCCCGCTCCCGCCCCCGTACGGCCGTCGTGGCTCGCCGAGCGCTTCCGCTCCGGCGTCCGCCGGCGCGGGGAGGGCCTGGACGCCGCGTCCCCCTCCCTACCCCAGTCGCACTCGTCGTCCGCGCCCCCGACCCGCCTCTCGTGGTCGAAGTCGTAGCTCCGCTTGGATCCGGCGTACCGCCGGTGGCCGCAGCCGTGCTCGCCCGACGACGCCTTCCCTGAGGCCGACGAGCTCCGGCTGAGCCGGCCGCAATGGATCAGTATCGCGTCCACCTCCTCCTTGGTGCAGCTCGACGTCCGGACCGGTGCCCGGACCATGGCAGCTGGCTTCGCCTCCTCATCCGGCGCCGCCCTTTCCACCTCCTCTGCCTCTGCGTGGCCGTTCCCCTAGGCGGCGACCTCGGCCGCGGCTGCCGGTGGGGGGAGCAGAGAGAGAGATTTGGCGGACGGAGTTGGAGCCGGTAGGGGTAGCGGATGGTGAGGCAGACCTGTAAAATCGAGGGTTGTTTACAGGCTACTGCTGCGGGCGGGTTTTCAAGATTGAACCTCCAAATTTAGGGTACAGGACGGTTTTGAGGGCACTGTTGCTGATAGTCTAAACATCCACTGTACCAATGGAGATCTCATACACATACTAATCTGGTATCATGCTCGCATATTTTTTTCTTTCTGTCTCAGAAAACACGCTTTGACTGGAGAACTGCAGCATTCCCGGCACGTACGGGATTACGATACGATCGTGCTCTCGGTCTGTCCGTTTTGCTCCAGCTTAATGAGGTGCTATTTATAAAGTTAACTGTTCCTGCATAATTATCGTGCTCCACGTTTGTTGGGTACGTGGATGATAATTATTGCGTCAGCTTCTTCTTTTATTTCAGGAATGTCGTTGCGCTATTTGTTCATCCCACTAACCCTCTGAAAAGAACAACATTTCGCTCGTGTTGTTTTAGACGGCCCGCGTTTATTTATTTTTATGACAGGCGGCCGGCGGCCTCGTCAAGCAAGAGGAACTGCGTGCGTGCGTTTTTCTCTTCTTCTTTTTCAACTTAATTACTCGATGATCGACGACGGGCAACTTGTCTGTGCTTGGCAGCGACTATAGTTCGTCTCATGTTTGCTAGTGGAGTACTAGTATACTTGTTAGTTAACCCTGACCTATCGTATGTACGTATCCCACCCTGCCGTCTAAACTACTCCTGACGACTTCCAACTAAAAAAAGAAGAAGAAGAGTTTTGTCCTATAACAAGCGGCCAAAATGGAGAAGAAGATGAGACGATCTCGCAGCAGGCTGAAAAACAATAATCTTGTATAACACGACATGCATATGTGTGGTCACTGGTCAGTCCCAAGCTAGTAGTATAAGTGTATAACCAAGAGGGAGAAAAAAAAAGTCAATTGAGGCAAGATGTGACCTCCGTGAAGGAACAAACGACCTACCAAACAGACAATTAAATGACCTATATCCATCCACAAAGATCACAAAGCGAACCATGAACAAGTGGTACTACTATTCGACATGTCATCTCTCCCAAGCAAGAAAAAAACTCACAGGCCGGGGCTTTGATTTGGCTCTCTGCCTCTGCTGTAGGAGTGTCGGAGCCCCGACGGCGCCACCGTAACCACCGCCCGTAGCGGCCGGAAACGCGTGTGCGATGTCGAGGCGAGGCGAGGCGCTCCTCCGTCCTCATGCGGAAATGCTTTTCGTTTTCCCGCCATTAATTAATTAGAGATGGGATGAAATTAAGCATGGCCGGCCGGTGACTCCCAGGTCAGGCGTGCTCCTCCTCGCAGTTAACCCGGTTCGCTTTCGGGGTCGTTAGCTAGAGTTCGTGAGTCGTGACTCACGGACGGAGGGATGCGTACGTGTATCGAAGTTTGGTGAGATGAAAGTGAGATCAACAGTGATCGCTGGATCGAGCTGCGTCGAGTCTCTTGTACTGATCATGCTGTTTTTGGTCGTACGTGGTGGATGGTTTGTTACCACAATTCAGATTTCAGACGTGATGTTCTGTTCTTGACTCTGAAGAGCCTCTTCCAACATTTAAGGTTTCAACATATTTAAATGTATAAATATTTCTGAACCACGTGGGATTATACATACGGCAAGAGATAGGGTTATTTGTGGGAGGCTGTAGGTTGATTGTACAAACCTCCGTTCACAAATAATTGGCAATTTTGACTTTTTCAATCACCATTTGACCATTCGTCTTTTCTACTACATCTTTTTTTGCAACTACATAGGAACAAAATACATGTTTGAAGTATTTTTTGTTACAAATCTATTAATACAATTGTTAACACCGGTAACTAAAAATTTAAAAAGTTATTGTTAGTCAAAGTGTAAACAGTAAAAGTCAAGCCAAGTATTTGTGAACGGAGGTTAGTATATTTTTTTTCGAACTTTTCTTTTCTTGAAAGGGTCAAGGGGTTTCTAGTGTAAAATGGACAATTTTTTGGAGAGCGAAAGTAAGTCATCCACATAGCGTCAGTGGCCACGGGTTCCCTAGTAAGACTTCTGGTGTGCAAAGAACACACTGGAAAGTTGCTAAGCCATTGACCACGTAAAATGAACTTTCAGGAATGGTTTCAGATATATATTTTGGTCAGTCGCTTTTAGCAGACTACACATTATAGCGTACGTGGTGCTTCTGAGAACTGGATTAAGAGTTTGTTTGCAACACGAGCAAATTCACAGGAAACAATTTGATCCACTCTGCTATACAGTAGGCAGAATTGTTGCGACTCGCTCACACGGTTTCCCTCTGCATCGATCCTAAACCTAGCTGCTTCCCACGGGTCATATAAAAACTCGCTCGCTCATCAATAAATAAGTCGCGACCATTTGTTCGCACGCATCGAGCAGGGGAATGGAGTTGGCAGCACTCATCGTCGAGGACAAGAGAGTATGGGTTCGAAGAGCACCCCCCCGCACATTCTCCTCTCTGATCAGCATGGCAGGGGCAGCGTTCGGTGACCCCTCTAAAGTTTTAGAGGGGTCACATCAAAATGCCGGCACGATTTATGTGTACTAAACAAAGTCAAATTACAAAACTAAGTCCAGGATCCTCCATCTATTTCGCGAAGCGAACGTAATGAGGGTAATTAAACGGCGATTAGACGATGGTTACTGTAGCATTACTGTGTCAAAACATTGATTAATTAGGCTCGTTAGATTCGTCTCGAAAAATAACGCCCGTCTGCAGAAAGGTTTTGTAATTAAATTTTATTTAGTACCCCTAAATAGTAAGATTCTTTTTACTTTAGAGAGGTATAAACTTTAGAGGGTGTTTTAGAGGGGTATCCGAACGGGGCCAGGGTTCTAGTAGGCGCGTAAAGTCTGGAGTGGCGTCCAGCTCGATCATGGCCTCGCTGGCCAAGGCAGATCGATGTGAACGGAGATGCCTTCGGATCGATGATGAGACCAAACCGCGTCTGGAGGCCGAATGTATAAAGGCGGCAGAAGCGGATAAAGGAGTGGTTCGCTCGCCTTGTTCGTTTGTTATTCCTCCCTAAAAGGGGATTACTATAGTTTTTTACAAAGTACTAGCAGCACCGTACTTTAGTTCATCCTGTTCTGCTTGGCCTTTGATGGACTCTGCAGATGCAAAATGGTTTATTTGATCGGAAATGCAGGCACGATGATCCTGCTGCCTTTTGAGATACTGTAGCATCATATAGTGTCAATGGGAAACTGGAACGGTGTATGGCGAGTGTGGAGCATGTGGACTTGTCCTTTTGTGTGTATGGGCATGTGGAGAGTCAAAAGGGCAGATCGATGGTGCTAGTAGCAGACAGTAGACACTTCTAAATGAGGTTAGGCAGCTCACCAAGACCGCACTGAGTTGACGGTTGACGCTGGCTGCAGCTCCTCGTTTGGGTTTGGCATGCATGGACACCGGAAGTCGTGCGGCCGGCTCCCATGGTCAAGTCAGACCAGGCCGGGCGAGAGTCGCCACGCTTGCCTTCCTCGTGCAAATGTGGATTGAAAGAAAAAAGACAGAGGAGAATGTGTGTAGTGTAGGTGTCTCTGAGGGCCCCGGAGGCACGAACAGTGTGAGCCAGTGAGCTGGTCGAGTGTGACTGTGCCGGCCAGATCGAGACCAGCCACCAGTACTGTGTGGTCGAAGCCTCGAAGGAGAAGAGGAGAAGAGAGGAGGCCAGGCGCCGCGGCTGCCGGCCGGCCGGGCAGCACATATTCTCGGCGTCCCCACGAGTGTCAACTACAGACTACAGTGACGGTGCCCGGCGCTGACACGCGAGCGGGCGGTGGCCCGCCGGTCAGCGTCTCCGGCCGCCGACACTGCACGAGCGCACGATCTAGGGGCCGTTCGGATCCCCCACTATTTCACCCTCTAAACTTCTACCCTCTAAAGTAAAAAAGAATCTTACTATTTAGGGGTACTAAATAAAATTTAATTGCAAAACCTTTCTGCAGACGGGTGTTATTTTTCGAGAATCTAACGAGCCTAATTAATCAATGTTTTGACACAGTGATGCTACAGTAACCATCGTCTAATCGCGGCTTAATTACCCTCATTACGTTCGTCTCGCGAAATAGAGGAGGGGTCCTGGACTTAGTTTTACGATTTGACTTTGTTTAGTACACATAAATCGTGCCGACATTATTGATGTAACTGCTACAGCACCCTCTAAAGTTTTTATAGCCTCATCCGAACGCAGCCCTAGTCGTACTCCAGTATGATGGATGTCTTTTCTGGGTGCATGCATGCGCTCGTTTCGTCAACAGTTTAAACGGACGCGGTTTCTTGGAGCCTCGGAGTTCGGGGCTCGCCAGCTACTAGCTGGCAGGCATGGCGCAGTTGCGCTTGCTCCTACTACTAGTAGCTCCGACGACGTCAGCGTTGCGCCACCCACTCTCAGTGGGTCCAGCTTCCGTGCTGACTGAAAGACACTCGACGACGACGTGCCATGGTATGACGCCACCGCGTGCACGTACGTACAAGCTCGGGGCGGCGACGGGCCGGTGCGACGCGGTGACAGCCGCGCGGATCTTAATTTGGATCAGGCTGCGTACGTCGCACCTGATTCTGCGGAAGCTCGTCAGCGCGTCTGTCTACGCGTTGAGCACAAATCCTAACAAAATCCGTTGCTTGCTTATATTATTATCAGAAGCTAGCTAGGGAGCTCTCCTTCGGCTGTCGTCTTTTCGTTACCCAACAATGAAATGAACGAAATTACTTCCCATCAGATCAGAAACCATCTGAATCTTTCCATTTATCAGCAACTTTTGGTCCCCAAATTACGAAAATGCTTTTCGAATGATATAAACACACCGGCCAGCAGGCCGCCGGGGCCAACCGCGAAAAGGAACCAGATGCAGTATTGCTGTATGAGCAATACTAGCAAAGGGGTGTCCACACTTTACCCATCAAACAAGTCTTTTCGTAAAGCCGAGGTCTTCTTTCCACACATAACTCCTTCCAGTTCCAGAAGTATTATGATTTATGAAGAACAAATTACAAGAACAGTACTTGGTCCTTGCTATACGACCAAAAGAACCAATTTTTTGTTGAAAAAAACTACTACTACTTCATGAGGCAACAGATTCTCTAGCTCATATCTACCTTAGTTCAATTAGTTAAAACAAAAATGAACTAGTACATCTTAAGTACATTAACTGAAAAATTAACCTGGATTTTACCCAAGATCAGGGTTAGGAAATCTTCTTCTTCCCTTAGGCCACTGTAATATTTTGTTAATTAGGTACACTCTCCTGATGGGCAGCCGGGGAATAGCTAATCGAACGAAGAAGCTGAATTACATACCATCACCAGTACAAATCAAATCCAAAAGAAGAAGAAAATTTTATATTTATCAGAACCCATCGATGCATGCGCTGAGCTGAGGAATTCTCCATATATAGTATACTTTGGTCTCTTTCTAGATTTCGCCTGAAAAGCATGTCTGGCCACAAGGGAAACGGGATGTAGTCATGCGACTCCGGATACGCCAAATGAAGTTTCTTAGGTAGGCCGTTACGCTGCTCATTTCAGCTACATGAAATTCAGAACAGTCGGTGCAAGGACTCTGTTGCAAGCCTTTTGACTTCCTCTAGAAAGTAGGCAGAATGCTCTCCAACAATGTTTGTGCTCAAACAAGTCGGCACAAAAATACAATGCTACGGATCATCTGCAGGAAAAAAAAAGACATACACATATTGTGGTGTTCAGTACCTCTATAAATAGCATTGAAATCTTGTGGATAGGTTATGGATATCTGACAGGATTGTGGGTGATATTCAACAAAGTGTATGTTCAAAAATTTTTGAACGAATTATATGTGTTCAGTGTTCACAACCATGATGTGTTAATTGAAATTAGCCTGATTTCTCTATGCTCGAGGCAGCTCTAGAATATTCAAACCATCCGACTCAACTGTTGGTTGTTCTTGAAATACAGACTGTTCAATGGAAAAAGTACAAACATTGACTTAGCATGTTTGGAACGTTGGAATTTCCATGGTTGATGTGGAAAATATTTACTGGTTCTATGAAATTCTCTTGTTCCCGACGGTTGTAGTTCGTGTTTATCTTTTAAAACAGAATCAAACATATGTTTTCATATCAAATTTAAGTTCCTCTCGCTGCATGTTTAGCTAACTACCATTTTGTTCCGATCCACTGTAAGTTAGTACTAGACACAGTGACTAGTGGACCTAGTGAGAACTGGTTTGCAAGATGATTCTGAAATCCTAGTATGAACAATACTTTGTTTCTTCTTCATTTCCCACTGCAAAAAGCATGATGAATCTTGAAAGGGCTCTACATATAACAAACGACACATACTTTCCTATCTTTTTTATCCCCTCTTTTGACAATGAGGTATCCAGACCTAGCTTTACCATGGCTTAAAAAATGCTTAAAAATGCAGATAAAGGGCGCTGAAAGGCCTTGCACACTGGCTTCAACTAGCAAAGGATCAGCTATTGAGGAATCAGGCATGCTTTTCTGCTGTTTAGTTGCATCAGTGGTATCTCCATCTGGACAAGGTGAAAATGTTGGTGCTTTGCTATGGTGGGCCAAAACTCATAACCAGTAAGGTGATACGCTTATGTTCGCCTATTGATTGGTTGGGTCCACTAGTAATGTTGAAGAGAAATATATGCATTCAGTGCAACAACTTAACTTGCAAGATATTTGTAAACGATTTTTTTTTTCGATGAGCCATGAAGTCACATATATCTTTAATTACTTAATTTGATTCATCCTGAAATCACCATATTGAAAAAGCAGCAAACAAAAATTCATATTCAAGTTTGATGATCTAACTAACATAGATAAATTAGGTGAATTGGTTCATGTCAAATATTTTCCTTTTGGTTTAGACATTAAATTCAAGGCCATATGAATTATATCTTTGCTTTTCCAGGTGAGAAAACGAATTTTTCCAGGTTTTCGAAAAAAAATTTATGCTTGGCTTTCAACTGATATGTTCCCATATGAAAGACACTCTATTGCTTCGTTTTGTAGAGGGTGACGCCCTTTGAAAAGTGACTTTCAAACAGTATTGGAGAGTGACTGTCCTACTCAGCAGGGTGATAGAATAGAAAGTAGGAGGAAGAGAAAAGAAAAGAAGGGAAAGATACGTGTCAGCTAACGGAAAACAGCAATGCATGCTTTTAAAAGCGACTGTATAACGTCATATAACGGCATGATTAGATGTTCTGAAGGGACACGGGCACATCATATCACTGCCTAAATCTTGTTCATTAAGCTAACGGAGAAGAATATAAATTGTAACATTCCAACGCGTCGTTCACATAAAGAAATTGATCAAAAGCATTTGCAAATCAGGCAATCAGATAAATGGAGACATGCATTATTCATCTGATGTAGGTAGAGATGTAGACAGTGTCAGCATAAACATTGTCGCGACAGCATACTAATCGAGCTGGCATAAACGTTATTGAAAAGCAGAGACAAATGTGTACACACATTAAACCCTACTACCCCCTCCATTCTTTTTTTTTTCCTGACTTTTTAGACAACCAATTTGCACTAGCTACAAGTGAAAAAAATCCTGTCTTAATGTCATCAATTCAAAGGAGGAGGGAGTAACTGTTTACGAGTAAACCTCGACAGCCGAGTGGTGAACACATATTGAAAACTATGAACAAAAATGTTGCTCATATTATTCCCAGAGCAAATATGGAGTAAATTCAATTCGTTATAAATCCCTCCAACTTAAATTATGTAATGATATCATTGCAACAAAGAAAATGGAATGCTACCAACCTTAAGTTTCAAAGATTAAAAGATCTCCGATCTTTAGTTTGACTTGTAATGCCAGTCCAAACAGAACCAAAAGTCGTTTGGCCTATGCTTAGGCAATTGGGATTGTCATTACAAGACGGTGACCAGGGACTAGCTAGAGAACATCGAACCATCAGTCCCTACGTACTCTTGTGTGTAAAGCGTCGTAGAGTATCACGTCCGTCTGACCGTCTCCAGTGCACACGTACGTGCAATACTGCCCCTGTCGCGTGAATAGCAAGGCAGTGCGGTTGAGTGGCAGTGCGGTTGAGTGGCAGTGCGGTTGAGTCGCTGCTATCACGCACGCACACACCAACCACCGGATGATCGATCGACGCGCGAGTGGAGTCGTACGTTGGCAGAGGGTCAGGGAACTAGCTAGCCAGGAATCCCCTTAATTCAATCAGTGGCTTCTCGCAGAATCTAGGGGCTGTTGCTTCCCCGCCACCGAACGCCACGCCAAAGGTTCTGTGGACACAGCAAACATTAGGCACTGCTTGGCTGGTGAGAAAGGTTCGGCTGCCACAGTCTTTTGCAGTAGAAAAGCTCGCCACCGTTGTGGCGCAGGAAAACTTCGCCACAATCTTCGGCGCCCCCTAAGCTTGCGTGGTGAGGTGTGGCAGACGTCCAAACAGCCCCCTAATCTAGAGTTAGCTGGAGATTTGGTTCCATTTCAAGCGCTGCGATATTTATTCGCGGCGCTTTGTTTAACGTTGATTGGCGGTTCGGTCGATCTGTGTCCAAGAATCAACGCTGCTTGTCGACTGGCCTCTTCCTGCCTAAACGCGGAGAGCATCAGATTGTTGATTAGGTTTAAGTTGCTGTGTTGTTAATTAGGAACTGATCAGGATGTTGTCGTGGACGGCGTGTCGTACGTCTCTCATGTCCGGAACGCGGACTGACGAACAGCTTCTCCTCCAGAAACTGCTGTGCGGGTGATCGTTATGAGGCACTCTTACTTCCCTGCTTCAGCTCATCAGATCCTCTAGCAAAGGGAGACACTGACGGTGTCGGCTGTAACGAAACAAGCAGAATGCCCAGGTAGTCGTGGAGGGGCCGTGGATATGGACTACTGGACTGGACACGTGCAGATTCAGCCAAAAGAGGCCTGGAAAATAAAATGCAAGTATTTTTGTTGTTGTTGAAGTGCCGGTGACGACTTCATATTGCACACCCAGATATTTCTGGGCTTAGAGTTAGAGTGTTTCTGCACAGCATAATTTAAGAATGAAAATTAAAGCATAACGACTTGATAGTCATTTGACACTTACAGAAGCTGCAATTTGATGGAGCAGTCAGGCACTCGCGAGAGGCCTGCATGGTGGGCCTTCCGGATCAAGGTGGGGCAGTGGGCCCTAGACAAAAGCCCAAACTCCCAGGGGCCAGGGCCAGCCCAAGGGCTGCGGCCACCGCGTTACGTCACGGCCATGTCATGCAGCAAGCAAAGACGCGCGAATCAGAGGCTGAGTTCGAAGAAAGAGGTTAGCTTCGGCACTTCACAAACACGCCATGCACGAGCACCTTCTTTTCGCCGTCCCGGGGGCAGTTGGCTGAAAACAACGCGAAAAGATCATGAGAGAAATGGCAACGTACGTACGTGACAACGGCGAAAAGGAGCGGTCAATTTGAGCTCCAGCAGGAAGCACCTTCTTGATAGAGATTAAAGCAGAGGATGATATATGCACCTATCATTAGGGTGCTGGTTTACCAATAATGCGTCGGTTAAGCGCGAGAGGATCTTGTAAAGCTGGGCCTATATAATGCATGCCTGCTGGTTTGTTAGCGAGAAAAGGTGATGGCCATCATATGAAACAAGCGGGAAGGGTTGCGTTAGCTAGGGTTGTTAAGATGGCGACCTCGTGTCAACGGGAAAGGGAAGTAAAGCAGGTGTGAAAGATCCTTTTTATTACCATGTCAAGTTAGTGGATTCTTCGTCAAAGGAATTGAAGCATCGATGTAACGTCTGTGGTCGAGTAACCGGAGGAAAAGGCATTGCCTATACAGAGGAAAAATAAGAGGGCTTTCACTTTCACCCAGGTAAAAAGGAGCTTCCCAATCATCAGCCTACTGTCAAATTCGACAATGTTACACAGATTCGCCACATCTTTTCTGTAGAATCTGCGCAGGATTCCAAAGTCATCCTACACACTTGATGTTGCACATGCATAGTACTGACAGGGTTTGTTACTGCCTCGTCGTTTGTACCGTTTGTATTCCGTCGCCAGAAGGAACCGATTAGCCTCCATCGTAACCCGTGCTTGCCTTTTCCAGATTACTTCAGCTTAGCACATGATATGCCCGCAAACATTGTGTATGAACGTACGATAGCTAGGAGATTAATTAGTTTTTTTTTAGATAAAGGAAGCTTTTATTTCAAGGCGAAATAATGTTCCGGCCTCTGCACAACGAAGGTACATTTAGCCTTTACAACCAGACACCCAGGTGAGCCGATACAAATCAGCCTAAAACACCTAAAAATAACATAAACTCTATTATCTAGCTCAACACCTCCAAAGTCCTATGGTGCCAATCAAAATAATATTGTTGCAGCTATATCTTCATCCTCCATAGAAGTCACCTCCCTGTAGGAATGTTGTCGCCGCTTAAACAATACTTCATCACTTACATCCAAAATCCGGTAGGCAAGGTCGTGCGGAGATTCAACACCTCCCCGCGCACACGCGCGACGCTTTCGCTGCACGGTCTTCAAACATACAAGAACGAAGTCAGACTGTGCGAAGGTGAAACACCTCCCCGCGCTCTTCGCGATGCTTTCGCTGCACCCACTCCTGACTATGAAACATTCTTGCATGAACTGAACAAAACCTTGTATCATGTCCACTATTAGAGGCAAGTTCGAGAAGTCAGCAAACAACCACGCCCATGGCATTGAGTGGCCTCTCCCGAACTAAGCGAGGATCTAGCCACCACAGGCCAATGTTGCCACTGATTCCACAAAATTGCTTCCATCATTTCTCACAATGTTGACCACCAAAATGACGAACGGTATTGAGCAGACTTAGAGATCGACACATTACCCAAATGCAGACCTGACTATGTCTGATCTGCAACCCCTTTGAGCTTCCGCCGCATCGTCCACCATCTCCAAAACCAAAATCTTGCATCAGTTCGCCGCCAAGCCACACCTGACCTGATGACGACGAACACATCGGCGAGGCAGCGCACATCGGCCACACCTTGGATCCACGTTGGGATCCCCACGGAGCGCGCCGCCGCCGCCGCCACCACCCCATTGATGCAAGGGAATGCGGCCATCCAAGAAGGACAGTCCGGCCTCCATCCGACACCAATCCGCCGCCAAGCCGCGCCGGACCTGATGACGACGAACAGATCGTCGAGAAGGCGCACATGGCGAGGACTCCTCGGACGCCCCTTGGATCCACGTCGGGATCCCATCGGGACGCGCCGCCGCGGCCACCCATCGATGCGAGATCCGGAAAAAAGGGAAGGATGGATGAAACGGCCTCCGCCGCCGCCGTCCTCGCCGCTGCGCAGGTTGTGATGCGCCAGCCGGCTCCGGCGACGGCGAGGTTAATGGCTGGAAGGAGGCCTCCGAGCTGCGCGCGGTGAGTCGCCGCCCGAGTCACCAGGGAAGGCGACGCGGGGGCCGGGTGGGGAAAACCTTAGTAGCAGATTCAGATGGATAAGCACATCGTTCACCTGAGATTAATTAGTAGATTAACGTTGCAATGCAACCAAGCAGAGAAGGTGTGTGTTCGTGCGTACGTACATGCAGATAAGCAGATTGACGACAAAACGGGGCAGGTTTAACAGTTTGGCTGTGTTACATAACCTTGGACTTTCAGCGCGGCAATCAAGGGAATGAGCGGAATGAGCGGAATGGCGATCTGAGGCGATCGTCCCTCACGTCCGTCGGTGATGGCTTCCACCTCGCCGGCGGCATCATCTACGAGCGGATCGCCGGGCTCCCCGGTGATACTGTCACCGAGCCCGGCGCTCGCGACATCGGTTCTTCCGCCGGCGGCAATGGAGTCGCCGGCATCTACGGCCGCCTTGGGCGACGACGAGTGGACACCAGTTCAGCGCATCGCGAGGAGGAGCTGTGTTTCAGACCCAATCGGAGATCGTCGGCTCGGACGATCTCGTTTCTGGGCACTTGAAGAGGAGGATGAAAACGACGGTGAGTTGATCGCCACTCCGTCGACGGGAGAAATCATTCGTGCTGCGGAAGCTGCGGGGTACAACATCGAGGAAGTGATACAAGCGGAGAAGGAGATGCTCGCCAATGAGGTAAATTTTTCTTCTCCGGCCACATCCAATGGAAAATGCCCAATGGCAAGGCGAATTGTCCAATCCTTGACTCATAACAGACCAAGAACTCCGGTCAAGTCATGGAAAGGACCATTGCCTCCCAAACGAATATCTCCATTGCGAACAATTGGAGATGCGGTTGTGAGGAATACGTTTAAGAGAGAAAGAGGTGGACGTTTGAATCCGGTACAGTTCAAGATGGTATTACCATCAACGAGTTCGGATCAAACTGCAAGTCCAACAAAAGAACAAGTAGAGATGACCACGCCTGGAGGTTATGAGAATCAGGACAGAATTGACGTGCATGATTGGCCGCTGCTGTTGCCGATCCACAATTGTGATGAATCGTTAAAGTTGATTAAATCGACGACGACACATCACGTAAATGTGAATCAGGATATATCAACAGTGGAGGAAACTGCAACATCAGCGAGATCAGATCAATCACCAGAGATGAACGCGACAAGATCATTGATTGAGTCGCTTCAAATTTCAAATTCTGCTCGGTTATCGGATCTTGCACAGTCCGAAGTGCAACCTTGGCCCATCCAAGGCCCGTCAGAAATAAAAGTCGGACACGGATTCAACCGGGCTGTGCGGCACCAATCGGCGGGCCTCCAGAGATTTTTCTCACGACGAGGCACACCAGTATCTAATCGTGCCCTTCACCACATCGACCAAAACCCTATCGCTTTCTCACCTTCACGCACACAGCCGCCGCCACAGCAGTCGCGATCTCTCAGATCGTACGCGCAGGTGGTTTCGAGGGGCATGGAGGGAGGCAAGAAGGGTGATGATGGCGCGGCTGAGGGCGCTGGTCATGGTGGAGCTGGTCATGGTGGACTTGCCCGTGGTAGGAGTCCTGCTACTCAAAGTGGTCTGATTGGTCATGGAGGGCCGGCGAGGCCAGGCATGAATGCAGCGGGCAGTGGTCATGGAAACGGGTATCAAGGAGGCTACAACTACAACAGGAACAGAGGCTACCATGGAGCTAGCAGGAACAACGGCTACAGTCGGCCTTGGTCGAGGCCATACAATAGACCGTACCGATACAATGCTTACAATCGGGATGGTGCTGCTGGTCGAGGACATCCCGGCGAAGGGCAACATTATGTAGGAGGAGATGCTGCACCAATAGGAACACAAGTACATACTCATGGCAATGCGCCGGCACTGCAGGTGCCAATCCATGGCAACATGCAGCAGGTGCCGTTCCATGGCAATACGTCGCAGATGCCGGCGCCGCACGTGGTGATCCATGGTAACACGCCACAACTGCCGGTGCATGGCAACGCGACGCTGGTGCCTAGCCACGGCAATGTGCCAGTTCAGCCTGTACCACCACCTCCGGTACAAGATGCGCTGGCTGTTGTGCCGGTACAAGATGAACCACAGGTCTCTGAGGTGTTTCTCAAAGAAAAGGCTGGCAAGTCTGTGGCTGCAGAGGGTATGCCGGGAGAGAAGAAGGAGAAGCCAAAGTTCTGTTTTAGGTGCTTCAAGCCGGGGCACAAGAAGGAGGAATGTACGGCCAACATTTTGTGTAGGATCTGCTTGAGCACTGATCATCTTACTGCAAAATGTACGGTATACAAGAATCCAAGGCTAACGGCAAGTGCTGTGGGTTATGAGGTGAATGGTCTGGGATTTTACCATATCCCATATACGCCTCCACCTAGTGTGAAGACTGATAATAAGTCAGCCCTTGTGAGAGTTGTTGGTGGCACACTGTCGATACCTCAGTTGGTGCAGGAGCTGGTTAGGTTGATCTCTGAGAAGTGGAACTGGCAGGTCAATCAACTTGACAAAAATTCTTTTATAGTGCCTTTTCCAACCGGGGCTGATTTACAAAAATCTGTGGCATTTGGAAAAGCTGACATAAAAGAACATGGGGTCAGTTTGCTGTTTGAGGAATGGAAAGATGAGGATGAAGGTGCGGAGCTAGACACTGCTTGGATCAGGGTGTTTCGACTTCCCAAAAAACTCCGTGTGTATCCCGTGCTGTGGGCCATTGGTTCTAGGTTGATATGGTGACTACTGATGAGAATGAATTTTGAAGGATTAATGTCGCGGTCATGAATATTAATCGCATCCCAAGGAGACTCGAGCCAGACATATGGAAGAGGTTTTATGTTCTGCACCTTCAAGTAGAAGGTCGTGATTCCGAACCAGTAGATCAGATGGATGTTGACGGAGGTGGTGGCAATGGACGTGGAAATGAAAGGAACAAGGATCAGAAGAATAAAGAAGGAGAAAATAAAGGAGATGGTGATACACCGAAGGAGGTACAGGAAAAGGAAGAGAATGGGTCACAATCTAACAATACCAAGCAGCAGGATGGTGATCCAAAAACCACAAATGCAGTCTTGATTGAAGAGATTGATGATACGGAAGATAATTTCGATGTGTTGAGGTCTTCAAAATATCCAAGTAGTTTCACTAATCCTGAATTTCATTTAAAATTAAATTTTGATAATGAAGTTCGTGATTGGGGAAGAAAAGAAGATCTTAATGCTATGAAATATATATCTTATGATTCTTTTACAGAGGAGGCACCTGCTGCACAGCCTATGAGCTGGGATAATGCATTACCGGCGTCGCTCAGGCTGGCGTGCGAACTGGATGCTGAAGCCCAGCAGCTGGCCATGACGGGAAGGAGCTGCGACCTAGTGGCCGGCCAGCACAGCAGGCCACACAGCCCTACATGCCCAAATGCGGGACAGATGTGCGCTGAACTGGAGCAGCTGGACCGGGCCAAGCTGATGGTGATGCGCCAGGAAAAAACGCCGGAGAAGAGAAGCAGGCGCAGGGAACAGAGTGCAGATGAGCTTTCTCAGGAGAGGGCTGAGAGGCTTAAGGCAAAGAAAAATCTGGACTTCGGTGAAGGTATAAATAATTCAATCCTCTCCTTTTCTGATTCTTGTATAGTTAATAATATTCAGTCATTAGGGGTTTCGTTAGGCACAGATGTTTTGAAAAGTGTTACTTGTATTAAGAACTTGGAAATTGATAGAATGACTGTGGTGCCAAAAAATAAGATGGAAATAAATGTGCACAATGAAGTGGTGAACAGTGATGAGGAAAGTGATGATGGATTAGATTATCTTACTCTTGGGAACCTATGTGGGGACCTAACAGAGGAAAATATGGGAGAAGACAGTAGTCCCTCTTGGAGTGACTTTAAAGCTGTTCCCAGAAAAAAGAAATCTAATCCTCAAAAAAAGAGTAAAGGAAAGATGTCAGTGAAACAAATAAAAAAAATACAATGTTCTAAATGAGAGGTGTCTTCTGGAATAGCAGAGGTCTTCGAGACTTGGCTAAATCACTTTTTCTAGCTGACACATCTTTAGAGAAGCATCTGGATTTTATAGCTCTTCTTGAAACAGGAAGGGATGATTTTACAGAAGCTGAACTTAAACATTTTTGTGGTGGAAAAAATTTCTTGTGGAGTTGGACAGCACCAAGAGGAAGGTCAGGGGGGATTTTAGTAGGTGTTAACCTAGATTCTTTTGATGTAGCACAAATTTCACATGGCGACTTCTATCTAAAGTTCAAGCTTAAAAATAAAAATGATGGATATGAATGGGTGCTTATTGCGATTTATGGTGCTGCACAAGAACAGTACAAGGAAATCTTCCTTACTGAACTAGTGCACACTTGCAGGATTGAAACTCTACCAATCCTTGTTGGTGGAGACTTCAATATTATAAGAAACCCAAATGAAAAAAACAATGATAGATATGATGATAGATGGCCTTTTTTATTTAATGCAGTTATAAATGGTCTAGACTTAAGAGAACTTGATCTTGTTGGAAGGCAATTTACTTGGGCTAATAGCCTACCAGTACCGACCTTCGAAAGACTAGACAGAGTTCTAATGAGTACAGACTGGGATTTGAAATATCCTAAGGCAACGGTGGAAGCCTTAACTAGAGAAATCTCAGACCACACGCCTTTACTTTTGGACACTGGGAACCCTACTCATAGTTCAAAGCATATGTTCAAATTTGAACTTGGCTGGTTTATGAGGGAAGGTTTCTATGATCTCGTAAAGGAGGTATGGCAAAATGAGAATAGGGGAAACTCCCCGTTGCAAATATGGCAAAACAAAATAAGAAGGCTCAGACAATATCTGAGGGGATGGGCCAAGAATACAAGTGGAACATATAAAAAGGAGAAGCAAGAAATTTTGGACATCGTTGGAAAATTGGACAAAAAAGCTGAGTCCACATTGTTGCAACCCCATGAGGTTGATTTGAAACAATGTTTAAAGGAACGGTTGGTCCAATTATTAAGAGAAGAGGAAACAAAGTGGTACCAACGATCCAAAACAGAACAACTTTTGAAAGGAGATAGTAATACGAAGTATTTTCAATTGGTAGCAAATGGAAAGTATAGGAGAACACGAATTTTCCAACTCGAGGACGGGAGTCAAATCATAAGAGGTGATGATCAATTGAAATCATATATAACTACGTATTATCAAGGATTATTTGGTCCTTCAGATACGAATGATTTCAGCTTGACTGAACAACACCGTGATGATATACCCCAGGTATCAAACGAGGAAAATGAGAAACTTATTGAGATGTTCTCAGAAAATGAAGTCAAAGAGGCAATTTTCCAAATGAAGCATAATAAAGCCCCAGGTCCGGATGGCTTCCCAGCTGAATTTTATCAAGCTTTTTGGGAGGTGATAAAATTGGATCTTATGGCTTTATTTAATGAATTTCATAACGGAACGTTACCTCTTTATAGCTTGAATTTTGGTATAATAACTTTGCTACCAAAACAGAAGGAGGCGACCCAGATAAAGCAATTTAGGCCTATATGTCTACTTAATGTGAGTTTCAAAATCTTCACAAAAGTGGCAGTCAATAGGATAACGAAAGTTGCTGACAATCTGATTAGATCGTCTCAAACGGCATTTATGCCTGGAAGAAATATTATGGAAGGGGTGGTAATTTTACATGAAACAATACATGAACTACATAGGAAAAAGATGAATGGGGTTATCCTTAAGCTCGACTTTGAGAAGGCCTATGACAAAGTTAAATGGTCATTTTTACAGCAAACTTTGAGAATGAAAGGCTTTTCTGATAAGTGGTGCTTATGGATAGAGAAATTTGTATCCAAAGGAAGTGTGGGAATCAAAGTAAATGACGACGTGGGAAGGTATTTCCAAACGAAAAAAGGATTAAGACAGGGTGACCCTTTATCTCCAATTTTATTTAATCTGGTTGTAGATATGTTGGCTGTCCTGATAGCGAGAGCTAAAAGTGAGGGACAAATAAATGGACTTGTACCTCATCTGGTTGAGGATGGTCTCTCAATTCTACAATATGCAGATGATACTATACTTTTTATGGAACATAATCTTGAACAGGCCAAAAATATGAAGTTACTCTTATGTGCTTTTGAGCAACTATCTGGCTTAAAGATTAATTTCCACAAGAGTGAATTATTTTGCTATGGGGAGGCAAAGGATCATGAACAAGAATATGCTCATTTATTTGGATGTGATATGGGCGAATATCCGTTTAGGTACTTGGGTATACCAATGCATCACAGAAAACTTAGTAATAAAGATTGGAAAATTATAGAAGATAAATTTGAGAAGAAATTAAGCAGTTGGAAAGGGAAGCACTTGTCATATGGTGGTCGTTTGGTTCTTATAAATTCTGTCTTAAGCAGTCTAGCGCTCTTCATGTGTTCTTTCTTTGAGATCCCAAAAGGAGTGCTAAAGAAACTGGATTATTATAGATCTAGATTCTTTTGGCAAAGTGATGAACACAAGAAGAAGTATAGATTAGCAAGATGGGATATTATCTGTAGGCCGAAGGATCAAGGTGGTCTAGGAATACTAGATCTTGAAATTCAAAACAAGTGCTTACTTAGTAAATGGTTGTATAAGTTATTAAATGAAGATGGTCTATGGCAGCAGATGATAAAAAATAAATATCTGAATGGTAAATCTCTAACTCAAGTACACTATAAACCTGGTGATTCCCATTTCTGGTCTGGGTTAATGAATGCCAAAGATGACTTTTTACAGTTCGGCTCTTTTATTGTGAAAGATGGTACTCAGGCTAGATTTTGGGAGGATAAATGGCTAGGTGAAGGTACTTTAAGAGAAGAATTTCCTATTCTGTATAATATAGTGAGGAAAAAACATGACACGGTATCTACTGTTATGAGCTCAATTCCTTTGAATATTTCTTTTAGGAGAGCTCTTGTAGGCGACAAGCTGGTTGCTTGGCATAATCTTGTGAATAAGTTACTACATGTATTTTTAACTGAAGAACCTGACACTTTCAAATGGTCTTTGAATCAAGGTGGTAGGTTTACAGTTCAGTCAATGTATGGGGCTCTTTTAGACACAAGTGTTATAGCAAACAATAGATACCTATGGAAAATTAAGGTACCTTTAAAGATTAAGGTTTTTATTTGGTTCTTGCACAAAGGAGTTATACTTACCAAAGATAATCTAGCTAGAAGAAACTGGAACGGAAATCACAAGTGTTGTTTCTGTAGCAACTTAGAGACTATACAACACCTTTTCTTTGATTGCAGTTTTGCTAGATTGATCTGGAGGTTGATTGAACTTTCTTTTGGCCTCAAACCGCCTACTAGTATTGCCGATATGTTTGGTGATTGGATAGAGGCATTTCGGCCTAGGGAAAGATACCAAATGCTAGTAGGAATTAGTTCTCTTTGCTGGGCTATTTGGTTAAGTCGAAATGATATTGTTTTTGATAAAAAACCTATACTAACTCCTATGCAGGTAATCTACAGGGGAACGTACTGGATAAGAACATGGTCGCTTTTCCAAAAGGAGGACGGAAGAACCTCCATGCTAGAAGCATGCCGACTTTTGGAAATGGTGACAATGGATATTTTCGCCAAACATGGGTGGAAGTTTAGTAATAGGTTGTGTTAAGATGAACTTTTTGCTATTCTTCAACTTTGGTTTGGTTGCTTCACATTTGTCCTATAAGGTAGACGGAGTCTACACATAGTGAGGTTTTGTAATAATGAACGGTTAAATTCATCTTGAGATGAAGAGGCCGGGATACTTTCATTTGCTTGATGAAATATATCTCCCTTTATCTAAAACATAACACACGTGCGCGAGGTGAGAAGCAAGCATAAACATGCCTCGTTGGCACAGGCAGGCACAACGACACAGCACGGGCTACAGGCGCGCATGCAAGCCCAACGCATGTATGGGGCCCGTACACGTTGATCCCACGTGGACATCGGAAGACGGCGGAGCCATGGAAGGGCGATGATTGAGTACGGCAACTGCTGCCGTCCCATCCCATGGCCATAGCATATGTAAAGATCGATCGAGAAGACCTCGAATGATTGGTGGTTTCCGTTTCTCTCTCCGAACGAGATTCCGGATGGTCCAAAGCCGGCCGTCGACCGCCGCCACTCGCCGGGGCGCCGCCGCTTGTCCGTCCGTCGCGGCTTCATGTATCGGCCCACCCGTTATAGCCCATATCAAGCCTGTATCGGCCCACTCGTTATAGCCGATATCAAGTCTCAACCCACACGAATAATGATGATCCAGTGAGAGTGATACAAAAGGCCGGCCCGAAAACTGAACTCGGCTGTTGGCAAGGAGCCAATCTTGCGGGCCACGAAACTCATCCCCGAAAATGGGCCGGCCGCGTTGCGCATAGGCAGCCCAACTCCTCCGCCGCCGCCTCCATTTTCCTCGGACTCGGAGACGCCGCGAAAAGCCACCGTGTCTGTCCCCGAGCCGACCGCAGTCAGTCCGCAGGAGGAGGGGTGGCGGAGGCGCGCGGGAGAGGGTTCGGCCGCCGCTACTTCCGCCCCGCCGGCTCCGGCGCCGGACACCTATGACCTCTCCTCCGCCCGCTTCCGTTTCGTAAGGCCTCGCCTCTCTCGAGCTCCCTCCCTCACCCACAACCCGTCCGCTGATCATACGGCGCCTCGTTTTCTCCAGCACCTCTCGTGGGAGTTGTTTGCTCAACCTTTATGTGCGTAGGATTTTCGGCAAATTCTGGTTTTTGTTCCAGTTTCAGAGTACAATCGCAAAATTTACATTGTGCCCTGATGCTTGTTTGGCGTAAACTCGCGAGCATACTGAAACACCAGTTAGATCACTGGCACTTAGTTTGTTTTATAACTTTCAAGATGCTATTCCTGTTAAAATTGCTCCTTTTTTTTTAAAGGAACGGTTTTTGTTGTTTCGCTACATAAACCTGCCTAGAAGATACTTTCCATCGTGTAAGCCGTTCCTATTTCCTATCAAATGCATGCTTTTGTTACTGTTCTCAAGTGATCTGTCAATTGAAATGTGAAAGTATCGTGATCTTCCTGTAACATCTTGTTTCGGTTGCCCGCTGCTGATTGGTTGAGGTGTGCTGCAAATTAAGGAAAAAATCTGCATACATTAACAGTTTGATAATTTATAACGCCGGTAACTTGTATTCTGTACTCCTGTCGGATGCGTGACGTAAAAAAATTCACGTTCAAAACCATGCTGCAAACTAACCCAATGGTAACACCACTTGGACTGTTTTTTTTCTGTATCTGATGTAAGTTCTGCAATCCTACACTAGCGCATTATAATATTTGACAATATTTTCCTTGTTTTTGTTGTTGGAACTATACAGTTAAATAAGAAACTATTGATACTATTAAATGCCCACACTTTGGTCCTTTAATCTCATCTGCAGTATAATTTTAATAGGTCCTGTTAGGATAGGGAGGATGTTGGTACCAGTCAGTCCCAAAGCTGAATTACACATTTCCTTTTTAATGGGGATGCAGGAAACTGAGGTCACCAATGAATCCCCGTCTTAGATATCCCTTTGTTGGATGCTTGGCATATGAAAAGATGAGAACGGAACTAGTGTAGTTGAATGCTATGTTGCACAGTTTTGTGCTATTGAACCCAGAAAAAGAGCATTGAGGGGATAAAAAAAAGACGATTAGGTGATACTTCTTAGGAAAATATGCACTAAATGAAATCTAATACCTGTTCCTGAATCTTGTGTTTTACTTAAGATCCATTCACTGTTACTTTTCAGGTTTCTGTTACACAGTTATGGAATCATGATGAAGGCAGAACTGTGAGTCACGTATGGTCTTAGGATCACCTCTCATTCCCTGTGTTGCTCTTGTAAGCCAATCCATCCCATGGAGTTGCTGCAAAAATCCAATGGTTCATGTCTTAAGCGAAAGCTTGATGACAGCCTGACCGAACATTCCAAGTCCCATCATGTTGAAGTGGATAATGTATCTTCTCAGCCTGATCCGCTTGCTCACAGATGCTGCATTAAACCTAATCTTGCTGATGACTGCGTTAATTACCTGAGAAGCTCAGTACCTAGTCGTGTTGTGTTTTACAAAGGAGGTTCATGGTGCAATTTCCCTGAGCAGATATTGCCATCTCTTGTTGATGCATTCAAGGATGAAAAATCTAGTGTTGTGGTTGTGATGGATAATCAACCTCTTCTTGTTGATTTTTTATCAATGACCTTGGTGAACCTAAAAACAAGAAAACTGCGCTCTGTTGCATGGCTTGATGGTGCAGGGAAATGGTGTGTTCCTTCTTTGTTCTTTGATGAGGAAGCTAGTGAAGCCACAAAATTGGACCTGAATGCTGTTGAAGGAAGCAGACGAAGGATAACTGGGGATAAGGTTGTAAAGTTTCCATTTGAAACGTTGAATCAAGTGGTCCCTGAAAACATTTCTCCAGTTCCACAGAATTCTTGTACTTCAGACATACTTCGTAACATGCTCGTATCTGTTGAAAGAGGTAGTGAAAGGTTTATGTTTGTTCAGAACCTTTTCCTCTCTGGCATGGGTTCATTTGCGATGCCAAACAGCATTGTTCACATTCACCGTTACTCGCCAAAGCATATTACTGCACAGTGTAGACTCCATGCATTTGAAAAACAGATCAGGTTGACAAGCGAGAGGTGTGGTGCTTCAAATACAAGGTATGGATGGCTTGGGCCTAAAAAGCAAGACATAGTCAGGATTTTAATGGACGGTTTTGTGAGCACTAAAAATACAACTGGTAATGTTGATTTGGATCCCGGTATCCTTCTTTCACCTGAAAACCGCGCCTTTACCAGGTTCATACTGCACTCCAGTTGATATTCAGTTTTAGTTCTACAATAATGGATGTTTTTTTTTGGTAATTTCATCTAAACCATTAGGAAACAAGTATTATACCGTGACAATGTGAAAAATAACTTGTATCACTTTTCGTCATTTTGTAGTGTTGGTCTTTGTGATGTTGACGAAAATGGGGTACAGTACATGTTACTGTGCCGAGCAATATTGGGCAACGTGGGAAGTATCACGCCTGGATCACATGAGTTTCCTAGCAGCGATGTATATGGTTCTGATGCTGATAATTGTTCAAATCCAGGCTGTTATTTGATAAAGCCTTCACATCTAAGCACCCACATTTGCTTGGAATATGTTATTAGTTTCAGGCTTGCCCCAAACGTCCAAGGTAACAGGTTTAGCAAATTTTCTTAAGAGTTAGTACTCTGACTTGTGTACTCACACTGAAATAGACTGACTGACTACTCTTTGCTGTGTTTTTGTTTTCAGAGTATTTGGGTCAGAAGGGTTTATGGTTCCACCCACCTCCAAAACAAGGCCTAGTGGATCTTTCTAACATTCAGCCTGTGAGATGCCTTAAACCTTTACTTGTATTTTCTACTAAAATATTGTTTGCTACACTTTAATACATACTTACTCTTTAGTAAATGATGCTATGGATTACTTACTCTGTGCTTTTCATGTTGAACAAAATTCTAGCATTGCATTACATTAAGTATTTCTTATTTTTCTTAGCAATCTTTTGCACAGATAATTTGCCAAGCTACTGAAGGGCCAACTTCTCCGTGGGTACCATTCAAAGTCCTGTTTGAAACAGTCCAGGGAAATTTATCACCTGTGGCAAGGGAGCTGCTCTTTCTTCACTATGAAGAGCTGAGGGTGCATTTTGATAATCTATACTATCCATTGTTGATTGTCATCTAGTTTTTCTGTCCTTTTGCTTATGTCTTCATTGAAACAGTTTAATTCTATACACTTGACAGGAAAACAAGATTACTCGCAAAGAGTTGGTCAAGAAAATGATGTTAATTATTGGAGAGAAATTGCTTGTGGATTCCCTGACAAAACTTGACAAGAACAGTGTATGTATAGATAGTACATTGTACTCTCCCATAAGGGGATCTTGAGCAACCAGAGGAATTTAGAAGGGTATAAAACCAAAGAAAAAGAAGAGAAAATGCCACACTATCTTTATTTAAACACCTAGATAGTAGGAAGGAGAATAGTCTGAGAGCGTTGCTTATAAATATGGATGAGAGAGTAAGTGATACATGGGTGAAAAGAAGGTTAAACATGAAAATTTGCGTGATTGACCTATAATTTTTAGGAGCAATTTATTTTCCATATAAAAATGAATGGAGTGAGTTTAGTAGTGTTTATACTATCCTATGTAATGTTGTGTTAGACTCTCTGAGTGTGTAAGTTTATTGCATTCCTGAATGGATTAGTGAATGGTGTAATGCACTAATATTTAATATTCGCATGGTATAATAGAAATTCGGCACTATAACCATACTTAACTCAGTTAATATGCCTTCTCTTCACTCATCTTGTGATTTTTACAGATCTGACAATCTTAGATGTCTTTGCTAGCACATTTATTTTTTATGATATGCCGTTCTTGTCTTCTCTTGCAGCCATCACTATGGTACAAATCTCCTGCAAAAGCAGCTATTGATACTATAAATACAACAGTCAGCTCAATGTGCGTCAATACAAGCAGGATTGATCAATATGCAACTCCTAGTCATGATTATCTAGCACCAAGTGTAGTGCCTGTGAAACGTGAACCCATTGATTCACAATATGGAGTTTCTCCACAACTAAGTCTCAAACGACAGGAGTTTCCCAGCCCAAGAATGTGTTCTCAAAACTTATCAGCACATCGTGCTGAGAGCGGTGATCCTTTTGTGCCAATAACAGTACATTCAAATCACACATCCGTTTCGAGGGTACCACCTAAAAGGATTCCCATTTTGAGAACTCATACCTGTGATTCTGTTGGACCAAGATTGGGAACTAGTGGCCATGCTCCCCTCACACAACATTCTGCTCCTATTGGTATGAAAGGCCTACATTCTGTCACGCCAGGTATCGCATCGAAAGTCCCAGAGTCACTTCCAAGAGGATTAGTACCTGAATCCATATTAGCTCCAAGTTCTGAAGGCAGTGACGCTGCAACATCAAATATATCACCTCAAATCCAGTTACCAAGTATTCTCCATCGGTCATCTGCGAGAAGTATGGCACCTCGCCTCTATGTACCAAGTATGGCGCCACACCTTCGCATGCCAAGTAAGACATCTCAAGCCCATACACAAGGTGTGATGCTTCAATCATTTGAAAAAAGTGCAATGCTTCAAGCTCGGTATTCCGGTGCAGGAACTATGATTCTTTTAAGCTCTACACCTTCAACACCTAGTCGAGCATCAGAAGGTAACACTACTGCTCCCATATCAAGTGAGGAACCAAAGCACCATCAGACTCCAGAATTAGGTACGAGAGCAAAAGGCATCGACGGTGCAGCACCAAGCGTAGCTCGGAAGTCTCCTGAGAGGACTGCAATTTTGACAGCTGAAGAGCAGAAAGATTCCACACTGAGTATGCTGCCGGATTCTTCTTTTTGTTTCCATTTGCTTTGCAGGCTACATTAGCATGTCGGTACACTAAAAATTCTTTGTTTCTACCGTGCAGAAAGGGCGGTGTCAAGTAACATGGCTCCTCAGTGTGTAGCAAGCAACACAATCCCTATAGCCGCAGATGTACTCGTTGCGCTATCAGGTCACTATGAGAAGGGCAGGTAGAAGAGCATCAGTTGTTCATTGTATCAGGTATTTATGTTCCAACCGAATTCGTTATATTGATGATGCCACGCGTTGCTTGTATGATCTATTTCTGCTGCGCTGACACGTTTCTTTCTTTCCCCATCCCGGAACCAGATGAAGAACACATTGGCAAACTTCACCCTTTCCCAGTGGGCTTTGGTGGTTAATGTGGGGTGTTAAATTATTCTCTCTCATATCTGTACCTTGTCCCTGAGGTGGCTATACTGTTGCTTTGCTTGCTATTACATGCCTTATTGAGTGGCATTTTCGTAATTGCACATAAATCTTCAAGCTACTGAATGTTCAGAGCCGGAGCTTGGCTGGTACATGAGATGGCGCTTCTTCGGCATTTGGCCTCACATGCAGCTAACTTCACGCCATGAACTTGACACATTGAAATCGCAAATCTTTTGTAGCCTGAATCTTTTTTTGGAACTTCGTGCTGCAATTCTGCTAATATACTTACTCAGCTATTGACTGCTTTTGTCTTCCGATTTACTCCCTCCATTCTTTTTTTGATGAAGTTTCAGACAAGGTTTGTAGTTCATTTCTAGTTTATTTTGGTTATCTGAAACGACAACAAAAAAAGAATGGAGGGAGTACCATTAATTGCATGTTTGCTAAAGACTACTTCCAGAGTACTCTTAAACCAGAAGATTTATCTTAGTATGACGAGGCGAACCCGATTCCATTCCATCCCCACATCACTTCAATCCACGGGCGAAATGGACCAGTAGGTTCTATTTCCATCCATGTTCTACGACAAAAAGGGTAAACTTGGACTGAAGTCATCTCGAGGACTTGAGTCGGCGGCGCATCAGGCGGTCAAGCACCACCCATCATCCAATGTGGCTGTCCATTCGCCGGAGACCAGGTCGAGTCTACTCCATGCATAACGCCAAAATTGTAATGGTATATGCTCTTGACTTGTCCTGTTTGGGTCGCTAACTTTATTTTTGTATTACTAGTTTCTCTGGAAATTCCATCCGCCAAGCACAGCGATGTATACTGTATGGTATACTATAGCATGCTGCTGTCAGGAGATTAGTATAGAATTCCGTCGAGCGAGTATATACTGTGATCTGCGGTAGCATATATGCTACTCTCGATTAGATGCATAGTATGAAACTTGAGAAAATTTATGAGAAAAATCAAATTGCGAACTCGTCTCTTAGTTCCCTGCACGAGACAAGATGAAAGCGATTAGTTTTGACGGAGGAAGTACACTCCTGATTTTCTCGCCCCGACTCGTTCTACACGATGCAGACAGTGTGAGTCCAATGCAGAAAACATAGACGGGGATGCATTAAATGGTTTCTGCACTGGAATTGAGCCGGCCAGGAGATCCTTTCATTTCGTCTCTTTGGCACATATTCCATCACGTTTTTTTGAATTATGCGTTTTGTTTCTGTAAAATTCATGTGCCTTTACTTTGTATTCCTATGTTCCAGTGGAGGCCTGTAACTTTTTCGACCCTCAAGCTAATTAATCTTGAGGCCTCTTTGAAACAAAAAAAAAAATTCAAAATGCACGTAGAAACAGGAAAACACATGATTGAAGTTGTATGTCACTTCAATACTACTACAAAACTTTTCCAATGGAGAGTTTGGATGCAGCACAAGAAAAATATAGGATTTTGTGCAGGGAGATAAAAATAAATGAAAGTTTCTATGTGTCCAACCTCGTTATATATATTTTTCTCCAAAGTTTGTATTGATTCATGCACCCCAAAGCAATCCGCAGGAATTTAATAGGGTGTAATTTTTTGTTCCAAAGGATGATACAGAAAAATTATACAATATTTTTATGATTCTACTTTGTTCCAAAGTGGGGCCTTCGTGTTCTGATGGCCAGATTACCAGCCAAGGAGGTTATTTTCATCATACATGATACATGTATTCCCCCTTTTATGCGCCGTCGACTATGAATAACCATTGGGCATTTCCCCGCCAAAGGGAACAAACATTGGCATCAAAGCTCCGTCCAAATAGCACAAAAGCTACTTCTATTGGAGATCTAGCTAATTGCGGCCGGTCAAAAACAGGATACGCACATGTATACGACAAACATATACAGTTTGCGTGACAACTTGAGGCATATGTATCTCCGGCGAGATCTAATCTGCATGATGCATGCTACTGTCACGTACGGCATCGATTCCAATTTGGAGATGCTGCCGCGGCGTGTGTTCTGCCGGCCGATATTGTGGACGACGGCGCAGACGTTAATTGGCCCCGCCGTGCATGGATCTGTGTACGTTGATGCTTCAGTGTCTGGATCATCATCGTCTCTCTTAGCTACTAGCTCTGACTGGCCTTGTGGCGGCGCAGCGTGTGAATGCTGTCCGGACTACTGCATCCGGATTTTAGTACGTGCAGAATGGGTGGTAGGCCTCAATCCGACGTTGCTTGCTTCCAAACGGAGGACTATCACAACTCACAAGTGCTTGGGGTACTCATGGTAGAGCACACTAGGTGCAAAATGGCATAGTTATGATCAAGTTTTCTTGCCCGGTGTGCAATAGTGGGACCCTCGCATCTTTTCCCTACGTCCCTCGATGTCTTGAATTGTAGAGCTCAATTTTTTTCTCTAATGTAAATGACTGTAGATATAGGAGTACGTTGTGGAAGGTTGATGGGTTGAGTTAAAATAAAAGGTATACTAGTATTTTACCTTCACTATTCTTTTGGTCTCAAAATTCTAGGATCCCTCATATATTGCGGCGGAGGGAGTACATTCTTAATTCTGAAACCTATATACGTATGTGTCATTTAATCTTTATAGAATGTACCTCGTTTCTTACGCATATGACTATGATGATTACTCCACAATTATATCATTTGGGATACAATTCCAATCATATATGAATAACTTGAATACAAATTTAATAACATCAATTTTGTGCCATAAAATTTATATAACAACAGACTAATTGTTTGTCAAAGGCTTATGTTAACGGTACAAAATACAAGTAAACAGAGGAATTATCTCCAATCACATCGAGTAATTTCTTGTTTCCATCGTAAAGAATATTGGAACAATTTGAGTCCGCATGGTCTACATATACAAAGCAAATCCAACAAAAACACACCACGGACACAAACACGATGCGTCTGGGTCAACAAACTCAACCGTAAATTCTCTTGGACCGAAGAAAGTAAACTATGTTGAAAGCACTGGAGAAATTAAAAAATGTTGAACCAAACTCGTGCAAGACGTAAGCTGTCCGTGGTTAGACTCCAGCTTGTACGACTAGTCGACGAACCTTGTTAGCCAAGGAATATTCCTCCGGCTCCTCCCGTTAGCATGCTTGGGGCCCACTTTTATAGCTCAGCTAAGTCTGGCTCGTGGGTTTGATTCTGGTGCACGCGAGGATGCGAGCGAGTGAGCGACTAACCCGCTCGGGTCGGTTGACAGGTCAAGCCCTCGCGTCGCACCGTCCACCGTGCTCAGCTCAAAGTGCCCATTGTCAGTTGGGTTTGGAGAATTTAATTAAGTTACATTTCCTTTTAGTTATTGGAACCGCAAAAACTTATTTTATGCTTTCAAATATTGGACGGCTTCAAGATTTATATTCTAACAGGCAAGTCAAGAGGTTGCAGTAACGTGATATGTGTGATCGTGTGGAACAAAATAGCCTTTTAGTTCATATAATATAGAGCTAATTACTTAAACATTTTCACCTTGGAAATTTAACAAATCCTAAGAACCTAGCATAGTATATATATATGATAACTGCAAAGCCGATAACTGAATGTAACAAAACCAAAATAAACCAAGGTTATTATCAGTTAATTGTATGAAGCTGTCACTAAAGGGGAAAGGGCATCAAAGTAGAGCGAGGACCAGAGGAGCAATAGTGTGGAGGAGAGACAATGCACGCCCGGTGATGCAGCACGCAAGCGTACGATGATGTGACATGCAGGTCGGCGAATATCTCTTGTCTAGATCTTTGGTCACCTCGATTTTTGGTGAAATTGAGAACCGAACTCAAATAACTAAACCTGATTTGTGAGGGTATGAGTGACAGCTTCATTGTGCCTAAAAAGTTTGGCTCTGGTAGCTGAGATCCAATAAACTGTCGACAGCTATCTATCTAATCAAACATAAAATTGTTAATTAGTTTGATTAGATAGGACAGTTGTTAACATATTACTCGCCCTGCACATAATAGGTGTAGGGAGCCCAGCACGAGAGCCAAACTCGTCCCGAGAGTGTGCATGTGTCCCCCTCCCAACTTATATAATTTGTTGAATAAAGTGTAAATTTAAAGCTAATTATAGTAGATATATATGTTGTTTTGAGCGCCGTATAGTTAACAATGGCGGGACGGCTGCCAGAACCTTTCTAGCATCGAAGCAAAGAGAAAGAACCTAGCTGATTTTGAATTTATTTTGGCAACAACAAAAATTCACCAATATTAGACGAAATTTTAGACTTGGGCTAACATTCGTATAACAAAAAAAAAACCATAATTTCGCCAAAAGAATGATTCAGATATTTATTTTACTTTTAATCAAATAGGAGTCAAGTGGATTTTATTCCCGTCAGGGCTGAAATTTGTGGAATTTCCATTAAATTTGAAACATAAACCAAAGCACTAAAAAACGGGAGAAAACCCATAAAAAAACGCAAGAAAAAAAAATCCACTCTCCCGCGCGCCGAATAAAGTTTCCCACATGTTCGTCCTCCGTCCGCGGCCGGTACGCGGGTCGCCGTCGTCCTCGTTCAAACATTCAACGGTCAAACGTTCAAAGCCCCCAGGCAAACGATTCCTCTCCACACGGCACACGAGTCCACGCCCCGCGTACGTGAACGTTCGCCTGCCCACCCACGCTCCCCGCCGCAACCTATATATCCTACCACCTAGCCATTTCCTCCACCGCACTCTCTCTCTCCTCCTCCTCCTCCTCTCTACGGTCAGCTCAAAGACTTCCTCCAGTTGTTCAACGTTTTTGCCGCTCAAAGACTTCCTCCAGCTGTTCAACGTTTTTGCCTAGCCGCAACTAACCGGCCATCGTCCAGCCTCGCGGCGCACGGATTCGTTTTCTTTACCAGCAGCAGCGGTGGTGATGGTTCTTCCGATGTCTCGCGCGACGAGACCCATCTCCAGACTGGTGCCCGAGATACCGCTGCTGCGGCGGGGCAGCCGGCAGGTGGCGCCGACAACGACCGGCGACGACGAGGTGGCGGTGCCGGCGCACTTCCGGTGCCCGATCTCGCTGGACCTGATGCGCGACCCGGTGACGGCGCCGACGGGCATCACCTACGACCGGGAGAGCGTGGAGGGCTGGCTGGCCCGCGGGAACGCCACGTGCCCCGTCACCGGCCGCCCTATTCGTCTCGCCGAGCTCGTGCCCAACCACGCCACGCGCCGGATGATCCAGGACTGGTGCGTCGCCAACCGCGCCCGCGGCGTGGAGCGCGTGCCCACTCCCCGCGTGCCGCTCGGTGACGCCGACGCCGCCGAGGCCGTGGCCGCCGTGTCTGCGGCGGGGAGGCGCGGCGACACGGTGGGGTGCGGCGCCGCCGCGGCAAGGGCGAGGGCGCTCGGGAAGGAGAGCGAGCGCAACCGGCGGTCTCTGGCCGCGGCCGGCGCGGCGCGCGCGCTGGCCAAGGCGTACGGGCGCCTCGCCGGCGAGCGCGTCGAGGCCGGCAGCGCGGTCTCCGCCGCGTTGGGGGAGATCCTCGCCGCGCTCACCGTGTTCTTCCCGCTCGACGACGAGGCTCGCCTCCGCATTGCCTCCCCGGCCTCGCTCAAGTCCCTCGTCTCGGTGCTCTCCCACGGCGAGCTCGCCGCGCGGGCCAGCGCCGCCATCGTGCTCCGCGAGCTCACCTCCTCGGCCGGCCAGGCCACCGTCGAGGCCGTCTCCAAAACACCAGGCCTGTGCGACGCGCTCGTCGGCCTCGTCCGGAACCCGGTCTCGCCGCAGGCGACCAAGGCGGCGCTCGTCACGGCGTACTACCTCGTTACCGCATCCGACCGCGTGGCCGCGCGCCTGGCCGAGCTCGGCGCGGTGCCCGTCGCCGTGGAGCTCCTGGTCGACGCCGACAAGGGCACGAGCGAGAAGGCGCTCGCGGCGCTCGACGGCGTCCTGTGCGCCGCCTCCGGCCGCGAGGCGGCCGCTGCGCACGCGCTCGCCGTGCCGGTGTTCGTGAAGAAGATGTTCCGCGTGTCCGACATGGCCACGGAGTTCGCCGTCTCCGCGCTCTGGCGCCTCTGCCGCGCCGACGGCGACGCCGCCGCCGCGTGCCGCGCCGAGGCGCTGCGCGTCGGCGCGTTCCAGAAGCTGCTGCTGCTGCTCCAGGTCGGCTGCGCCGGCGTCACCAAGGAGCGCGCCAGCGAGCTGCTCAAGATGCTCAACGGCTCGAGAGCCAGCGTCGAGTGCATCGAGACCGTCGACTTCAAGGGGCTCAAGAGGCCGTTTTGATCGGCCTAGATAGGAAACAGTTTCAGAAATTCTTCTTCGTTTGTGAAGATTGATTTGAGAATTTAGATCAGATGTGTTGATAAAAAGATACAGACAGATTGACTAGGTTTAGGAATTTTTTGACATACTGTAACTGCACATTCATACAGAAATACATACACACACTGGACAATTGAACATTCTTTCTTGTCTATATATTCCCTATGCGTATGCAATTTCTATTTCTCCTGCTAAGTTACTCAATAGTTCTGCTGAAACTAAAATCCCAGGAATCGATGTCGATGATCGACTAGCTAAACGAACCCATATTCACCAAAAGGTTCGCATCATCATCTTACGTCTCTTGCCGCTGTTCAATGTTCAGACAGTTCATACTTCAATTCATTTGACACAAGTTTATAGTTCAGATTCGTCAAAGAAGACACCAAACAACACACAGCTTGGTCCCCCACGTCTTCAGTTTGGTAACCTGCTCGTTTTCTTCATAAAGAAATGAAGCAAACGACTCAACCACTTCGGTCTTGAAGATCCCCGGCTGCAAATGACATCCATGTGCTCTTATTCCATTGGTTCGGCCTGTTCACACACAGAAAAACCTCATCTTTCCCGTGTTCTCCTTTCTAGCTAGCAGATGTTCATTTTTTCTAAACACTACTTTAGAGTTGTAAAGCTCAATCGTTTGGTGTCAAGTCGTTCCACAATTGCTGCTGCTACTGCATTTTGAAATTGAAAAAAACAAAAGGCTGAATCATGGACAAATCTGAATTGATCACGAAGCAAAGAAACCCGGGGAGGAAACCGAAGGAGTCATGAATTGTTTTACACCGAGACGTGGTAAAGGAAGAAGAAGAGTGGGGAAGTGGCCAGTCATCGCCGACGTGTCGTCACGGCACCGTGCGTCTATGGACGGTAACGTTTAACCTCTGCACAATCCAAGTTATGTTTCCATCAGTGAATTCTGTTCCGTTCAATTTTCAGCTCAGTGCCAAAGGCGTCCAGGTTTCAGCTCTGAGGTATGCTACGACAGCTACAGAAGTCGACGGATACGAACGGCAACCCGGTCGGTCACGACACTGACAGGCTGCTTGGTTTACGTACTATTAGTAGACCAGTAGCGGAATGCATACTTTTCCCTCTATCTCAACAAATGGAAACCAAATGGACCGGCAACTTGACCTCTCGATATCGGATCACAAGTACCCTGCATATCCCTCTCTCTGGGCAAAGATATGGACCTTGGCGTGGTTGGAATGGAGAAATTTCGAAGGAAATGGGCTATGATTCATGTGAAATATTCTGGCCGCCGTCGTTGATTGGTGCTTGGTTGGATGTGATACGATGGACGGACGGGTAGATTACCGTGGCGATAAAGACTCGGTGTACTTGGTCGTTGTAATGGTTGGGTTTGGACGTATAGACTGGCGAGAGCCTGTTCTTTATGGAGCTTTCTCGAGGGCTGACTGCTGACTGGTTCAACAATGCGTCTCCGTTGATGGAGAACGGTAGCAAACACATCATACCGGTGTACATCCGTATCAACTTTTATTTCGTCCGCTACTTGTCCAATTTAACTCCGTATATTGTCCGTGGCTCATTAATTTCTTTCTTCCTTCTTCGGAATATCTAACAAAAAAAGAGCTATAGTTTGGTAATTATATATGCGATTTCCTTGATAAAATCAATATACTACAATGGTTTAAGAACTCTCGAAATAACATCCAACAAAAATATGGCCGTTCGAATAATGAATTGATAATCGGCTGCCACGATCCATGGACGGGCATGCAAAGAATGTTGGGTTTCTTTCTTTTTAAGCATGTCGGGTTTATTCGTCCTTTAGGTTCTCTATCATCCGGCGAAACCAGGTTACGTCCAGTGGCGGAGCCCAGGTTGGCCGCTCCTCCCCTGGTAACGTCCATGCTTCTCACTGGGTAGATATGCCTCAATGGCTATAGTAGCCCTAGTCTTGAGCCAAAAACTAGTATGGGCTGTCTCCGACTCTCCGTTACTTCAAGTAGCGCAACTTGTCTAACCATCGGCTCATGCAGTCATGCCCCTTCTTCACACTAACATTATTCGCCAGTCTATGGTCCATTGTTGCCTCGTCTGAACGACCTTTGTCTATCATGCCTGAAAAACACCTCGTTTCAAATTTCAATTGAGTCGATTGGACTAATAAACACGAAAAAACTATTATTGGTCCACTGGTTGATATAAGACATGTTAAGTCTATCATGGCTCTATATATGTCTCATTTTCATAAGACCCTAGCATATATTTATACAGCACTTAATTAACAAAAAAAATATCCCACCTGAACGGCAAATATATAAGTGAAAAGTGCCCGTTGGTTATTTCGCAGAAGCTTCATTAAAAAGGTTCGAATTTAAACACCATAATTAAGCATGGGTATATACTCTTGAACGATGGAGCTTTTGTCGAATGCCGCCAGAGGGATCAATTAAAGAAATGGATTAAACAGCAGTAATAAGGAATCAAACCACTGGAAGGATGCAAACTGGAATACTTTTTGGAATCGGATGCTGCTACGGGCCCCCTAAGTGCGCAAACACAAGCTGATCATCTCATTGGCCATTGCTGCTCGACTTTCAGGCTACGGCCTAATGGTTGACTTGACGCCTGTGTCCCTTAGCTTCAGATTCAAATCTGTCACAACTCTGCAGGCCCGTCTCTCCCTTTGGCTCCTCAACAAAAGGTTGAGACTCGTAAGCCGGCTAATGAGCTGCTCCAAGAGCTTAGGTCTTCTGCTTTGTTGTCCCGGAGTATAGCTCAGATATTCTCCCACCTCTCGTGTTTTTATTGTCCCGGTGTTTCGCATAAAAACTTGTTTCTATTTTTATGCAAAAAGATTCACTGTCGCATGGTGCCAAGAAACAAGCTGGCTATAAGTGAGCCCATTTTTGGTGCCTAAGGTATAGGACAGGCCCAGCACAAGTAAGGGCGTGTTTGACATGGCTCTGGAGATGAACTCCAGTTCGGAGGTGACCAAAACCAGCCAAACACCCAACTCCTACAACTCTTGGAGCTAGTCAACTCCAAAGATTTGATGAAGCTGCAATTCTTTTTTGTGGAGCACCTCAAAACTAACTCCACAGATCCACGAAACGAGTGTCCTCGAGGAGTTCTAAAGTATTTACCCACCAATGCCACTAGTTACACAAAGAAAACGATTCGTTTTGTTCTTTCTCCCCACCCCGCGCCCATCTCCTTCCTTCAGCTCGCCTCCCCGCGCCGTCCCTCCTCCCCGCTCCGCGTTGCCTGCCCGCGTCGCCCCGCGCCGGACCCCCCCTCCCCGCGCCGGTACCGCGAGCTGCTCCAGTGCAAGATGTGAGCACTCGACCTGGTACTTTTGAGTTGGAAATTTGATTGATTCTCATATCCCTTCTAGCAAGAAATTGATCTAATTAGAATCATTAGATGTTCTTGGACCGTCCGGCGTTTCATCGAGGGCAAGAATGGCAATCTACCTCTAAAGTCTTCTTTTCTGGAGCTGAAGAAAACCTCCTAGCCAAACACCACCTTGTACAACTCTAACTCCGCAGCAGAGCAACTCCGGAGTGGAGTTTTGGAGTGAAGCTACTCTTCTGTGGAGCAGAGCCATGCCAAGCACGCCCTAAGAGTGCCAAAGAACCCGAGCCGGCGCATGCACGAATCAGGTCGCAGGGCCACAGGCATAGGCAGTCACGCTGCTCAAGCAGACAAGGGTGCAGGAGCGCAAGCCGCAGGGCAGGGCGCAAGTATGGATCCGAAGCATTGGGTTGTAATTTCTCAAGAAATTTCCTTATTTACCATATAAAATTACAGTTGTTCCTTATTTGCCATCAAAATTTTAAGTTTGCCTTATTTGCCATCCAATCCGAAAATGATTCTCTTTGTACCATCGTTGTTAACTTGAGGCATGGAAAAAATGCAATTACCCTTGGCACTAACAAATTTTGAGTCATCATCACTCAAATACAAATTTATGGTTGTGACATATAATGCAAGAGGAATATTATTGGAGCATTACATTCGAATCCATGTTTGATAGTATACTACTTGGAGTTTGAGGTCTCCACCTGCTAATCATTTTGTTGCAAAAACCATATTAACTTGCACATGTTTAACCGCTTACATCTTCTAGAGCAATTGGTTTACTTTTCTTTCCTTTAGCAAACTTGAAAGAAGCTTAGTTCCTAAACTACTTTTCATATTTTAGATCAATTTACATCATTGTATTTCTAGCAATTAAATCTACAAATCAGGATCTCTATTCACTATATGTTGATAACTAATTGCCGATTTGTGAGGCCCACATGTAATACTAATTGGCAAGCTTGTAACCCAAACATCATTTTCCTTTATTAGCAAATATTTGATCAGGTCCTCATGGTCGTCATGACAAAATTATGGTAGGGTATGTTTGGGCGCGAACCAAACATATGCCCTTATAGAACTGGCGAGACCACTAGCATTTGGTCTAGAGTTTGTGATTCAATGTTTGCCAACAATTTTATCAGTGTATAGTTTCCTTTTTGTTTGTTGTGAAAGGCTTCTAATACAAAGTTTCATACCTACGTTTCTTTAAAATGTTGAGCGTGGAACTGTATTTATGTCCTAGACATGGTGCACATATGGTTCTATACCAAATTACCAATAGAGGAGGAGGAAACATACAAATCAACTAAGTGAAAGAATCCTTTTGTTGGGCCACGCTATAGATAGTGTGGATTCCTTAATAATTGTGGAAACGTCGATAGACACACGACGCAAGTCTTGTGTTTATGGAGGTGGATGAGTTGGGCATGGGTTGTTGGGACTTCACGTGTCACACAAGACGCAGCCGCCAGATCGACGGTAGCACGATGACAGAACCTTCGATCTCTTCATTACTATTTATGTACGATCTTTTATTTTGGATCTGTTCTCAGTTACAGTCCACGAGCAGCTCGTCGATTGACCAATTTCTTGCTAATGCTGCTAAGATACGGAGTTACCAATTTGCTGGCTTGTGTGTTGTGTACTGACTGTATCAAGAGCCAAGAAGTATATATAGGCTTCAGGCCTTTTTCTACTTGAAAGCTGCATATATATATGCATGGATTAAGGAACAATTGCTGATCCTTTTGGCTTGGCGTGCTCAGCTTGTACTGAACATAGTTTCTGTGAAATCTCAGCGTTTTTTGGGACTATGTTTTGCTCATGCAGTCCATTAATCAGAACGTCCACGCGGTTTTCATGGGTCTGAGCATGCATGATAGTACTCCCGTGAAGTCCTGCACATATCAGTCAATATCAAAGCTGAGAAGTCGCGTTACAGGCTGCAGCTGCAAAATGACTAGACTCCTGGTGATGTCCTGCACATATATATCAGTCAGTCATGGTCTAAATTCTACATATGTTTGGCCGGCAGGCGTACGTCTGCCGTGACAAATGTTGCATTAAGTACTGGCAGGCACAGAAAAATGGATGGAAATATAATACCGATTAGAATACAAATGATTCCAGAAACAACACTCCCGAATACACTTGGAAAGAATACCCAGGACTACTCAATGGTGCCATTTGCGCGCATTGGGTAGAGGCAACAACGACCATGGACGACATGATATACCACGTTTCTATCTTTTTTTTTCTTTTTTTGCGATTACACTATACAACTCAGACACTCACAAACTTATACTAGTGATCTTTTTTTTGTTACTGTCAACCGGGGGGGGGGGGGGGGGGGGGGATTTGATCCCCACCTGAATTTTCCATTAATTAAAAGGAAGCCCAAATGCGGCTCGTATTATGTACAGCATAGGTTTTTTGGGAGAGGTCTAGATCTTTTTGTTAATTTCCTGCTTTAGTTCACACATATCAATCCGAAGTACGGTCTCCATTCGTAGGCCGCATGTTTGAATTCCCTGACTTGGACTTCTCACGGTGTACAGCTAGCTGCAAACTACAACTTGACGGCAACTGTTCCTTTCAAAAAAAAAAAAAACAACTTGACGGCAACTGAGGTTCACATATTTAGTTCAATTGTACTTGGTCGCTACATTTTGTGGTCAACATTTTTTAACAACTTTGATTGTACGGCAGAAATTGCTTCCAGTTCGGTCGATCGGGTCTATACGCTTGCATATGACATGACCAAAGGGCATGAGAAAAAAGAGAGAATTTTGGATAGGTCCTTAATCGTCAGACATTGTACAGGATCTGCCGACAACGGTTACCTTTGTTAAGTAGGATAGTGCTCTGCTCAGGTTTCAAGTGAACAAGCCACTTGTTGGCCATATCGATGGAGCCTCATGCACGGATGACGGATGTGATGTGTGTCAAAATACTTGGTCATAGGGCACTGGTCACACTTCCATTTAAAAATTGCAATAAACTGACATAAAATTTGTCGCCTTTAATTTGTATTGTCTAATTGCGCCTGAAAGGACTTTTGGACTCTAAAATCATGCACACAGCCAAACTAACTCACCAAAAAGCTATATTTGTTTTTGGTTCTCTTGGATTGCAGTAGCGAAACGGATGCTCACATACAGACTGGTGCGTTCACGAATGCACATCATATTACGCCTTTTTCAAAGTTTGTCCCCTTGGCTTTCGGTGGAGGAGTTGATGATCGACATCGGATTCGGATGTTCCTGGCTGATTCATGGAGTGGTGGCGGAGGATTTTTCTGGTTCAAAGTGAGGAAGAAGATGAATAGTGATAGGACCTAGTTTGTAGGTTCTTGTTTCTACAAGATCCTGGTTGTAATAGGGGATGTAATCTGTTTTGAATCTTAATGTATTTTTGCACATCATATTACCCTATTCTATAAATTTTTTTTTGAGATTACACAGTACAACTCAGACACTCACAACGCACGCACACTCACCCCTATGAACACACGTACGCAAACCCTACCTCTATGAGCATCTTCCAAGACTGAGCCGGCAAATCTAGAGATACGAAGTCACCACTGGCGCCTCGCTATCGACGGGAGCGTCGCCTACCACTGAAAGCACAAATGCCGTTAAACCCTATTCTATAAATGCATACAAGAGCCTGAACCCGTAGATATTGAGCGTGTTTGGTTGCCCGGATATCGGCCGCCAGGGGCTCTCCGGATGCAGCTTTGCAATGTTTAGTTGGATGCATCTCAAGTTGGGCCTAGCCCAGGGGGTGTAAGAGCAGGCCGCGAGCCTGGTTGCCGGAAAACAAAAACGAAATCCGTTTCCCACGGGCCACGCTAGAGTCTGGAACACTGATATGGGTAACTAATTGAGGTATGGTAAATAGCAGCCGGGGAACGTATCAGGTGAAAACCAACCCCTCCGTGCAAACTATAGAAACTTCAATCTGAGCCACACGATGTTGATCCAAGGGGACGCTCAAGGGAGGTGGGAGGGGTGACTTGCAAAAGCGACTTTGCAAATCAGCCCTTCCACCTCCCCTGAGCTTATAAATCACCCTCCCACCTCCTCTGAGCGCTCCCTTTGGATCAACATCGTGTGGCTCAGATTGAAGTTTCCATAGTTTGCACGGAGGGGTTAGTTTCCACCTGATATGTTCCCCACCATAAAGCCTAAGATGAAAAATTATCGTACTTCAACAAAGAACGCTAATGGGAACTAATTCTACAACACAACAGAGTACTAGCTGTGAAAGCCTATATAAAGAGACAGAGGGAGTAGTGAATAAGCGAAGATCAAGTAAAGATATATACCGTTGGCTTCGTATTTTGAAGTTGAGAATGATATCAAACTGATAAGCTAGCAATCAGATTAAGTTAAGCGCTGATAAAAGAATGGATAAATTTGATGATGTCTAAAATATACCATTAATGCAGGGCCATCCAGTGAAAGAATATTTCAAATTAAACAATCATCATCTAGAATCAAAGATAGAGATGCCATTGTATTATTTAAATATTGATTGTACCCGTGCTTGCAATTACATTTTCACAGCATTTGTTACAATGAAAATACAAGGATAATTCTTTGTCAAAAAACATTCAAGCACGGGCCACAAAATCGAAGGAAGTATACAACAAAAGCGCGGAAATGCCGCGCTCCCTTTTTTAGTGGGAACTGATTCTACCACACAACAGAGTACTAGCTGTGAAAGGCGTGTTACAGAAATTTTGCCGTGCAATTCATGCCACGTGTGTAGATCGATCCATATGACACAACATATCATCCTTTCCCCAATTTTATTGTTTTTTTCAAAGTATGTAATACCAAAGAGATGCATATTATTGTTTAGATGCTCAAGCAACACAAAATGGTCAGGTTACTAGAGCTACCTAAAAAGTTGTTTTAAGTGCACGAACGCCACTTTGAAAAGAAATTTTTTGTCCACCGGTACCTCACAAGTGATTTCATGGATACACCACCGCACGTATTCTATATATTATCATGTTTTTTCTTTAACCGCTTGCTACATGCAGGTCGCAGTCAAGAAAGCACGCGAATGCTGAACTATCAATAAGCAAAAATAAAAATATATAACCCAGTTATTTTATTGATGGCAACATCATCCAAGAGTAATGAACTGAAGTCTTTTATTCAGACAACCATCATAGTTTCTTACAATCAAATATAATATAGCCCATTACTTCCCGGAGGAAAATCCAACACGTACGAATATAATCAAAGAATCAATGTACAAATAAAGAATTAAGAGAAGAGCGTTTCATGGCTATACATGCATGATTCAGGTATTGCTACACCAATGAACACATTTCGATAAGAAATAATCCTTTTTGAGTTGGAGCTGTTCGTCTGACACGATGGCTGATCAGCCGGATGGTGATGGGCACCCACCGTTGGAGCTGTTCGTCTGACACGATGGCCCCGCTCCCAGCTGCTGCAGATACAGTCGACGGAGAAGCTGCAGGATGTGCTCGCCGGAGACGACGGACTCTCCCTCGCCCCACCCATCAGCGCCCAGCGGCCTCGCCGAGCTCGACGCAACGACGAACGCCATGACGATTGCTGTCAGCATCACCGCCTGCACGAATTTCTTCGAGACTGTCATGGCCAACTGATTCTCACTGCTGCTCACTGTAAACTCTTTGCTTAATTAATTTCTAGCTTATCAGGTCGCCCAAGAGTGAAGAAGTCTGTCTCTTGCTAGCTTGGTTCTACTGAACACTGGAGATGTGCTGCAAGCAAGCTTAGGCACTGCGAGTTGCAACTCATGAGCTCTAGCTCGCACGCATATATAGGGCACGGATCCGCCGCGCTTTGTTGAATACGGTGCTTCATGGAAGCGCAAGCATGCTCGTTACGTGATGCGACTGGCATGCATGCATATGACGTGCAGAGAATTTGAATACCGAGGTAGAATTCTTCGTGCAGAACCTACCCGGATGTTGCTCCCAGCTGCTTTATTTCGTGGAGCTTTGAGCTTTCGATGCACTAACTTCACATGCTTGTTGCTAACAAGATCAGCTTGTTTATCCAAATGGTTCCTCTTTTGCGGACGCGTCTTAGTAGCTTATTGCCGTAACATCACAATCAACCAGTTGAAAAAAAACTGTGACAAATCCGTGTGCAAGCTATAGTACTGTAACTAATTAAAGGCTCCACATTTCAATTTCTCTACTCCCACTCGAACCTTTTTTTTTCGAAAGATCCGGAAACTAAGTGTTCCGGCTTGTATTAATATAAGAAGAAGGTGCCTCATATTAAGGGAAACGAGGCCAAACCATACAATAAAGAGAAAAGAGTCTAACTACAAACTTTCCAAGCGACCGGTCAAAAAAAGGAGACACGGACGGCAGGAAAGTTCCAACAACACTAACTCCATCGGCGGAAACTATTACATACCACCAAGTGAGGCGTTGGCATTACCACCCTTAACGACGAAAGTGGGGAACGAAAAACATGGTGAGGGGACTCCAAGACAACGCCTCCATCGAGGTAACGACGTCCAAAGGACGCCGCCGTTGCCCGATCCAATTGGATCTTGGGTTTACACCCGGAGAAAACCTCATGACTAGAATGTGCAAGGCCCTTCGGCAACGCCTCCAACGAGGAGAACGGCACCCAAAGGTGTCGTCGTTGCCGACACCGGTAAAAACCGAGCAGACTTACGCCCAGCGCCCTGCACATCTGGTCATTCACGTTGAGATTCCCCACAACGCCGCAAGAACGCCAATGACAAACACCTTGCGGCCAGCAGCTTCTACTCCGACCACCGCGTTGCGCCCGAGCTGACCTCAACACCATTGCACACCTCCTCACCTGAAACAACACCACCAGCCTCCTCACGTCGCCTCCTCACCACGACCAGCGTCGTCGGTGTTCACAACCACACCACAGCACCACCAGCACCAACCGTACCATCATCGCCGGTGCTCACCATCGCACCACCACCTGACACAGCACCAACCGGACCAACATCGCCGGTGTTCACCATCGCACCATCACCTCACCACAGCACCACCATCACGCACCACAGCGCCACCACTGCGCACCACAGCACCACCACCATCACCCACTCGAACCTTTAGCTTGCTGCTGACCATTGATGACGACCCGAGACCAATCTCTCAGCTCCTGGTAAACTGAACAGTAGAACTGTACTACTGACCATATATCAAGAGAGACCGTAACAAATTAAAGGGGGACAAAGAAATAACAAATTTGATAGTACAGAATTCGGCATGCAGCACGTAGGGCACCACTACATGAGTAGTACTGTTGATTTTAGGTTTTCTTTGACTTTTCAAATCAAATATCGCCCATCCGCATGGATACACCTCCTCTGATTGTTGGAATTTTGACTTCGTTTCTTTCTTTGGTCTCCATTTGTAAATAAACCGACATGTTTAAATTATTGTTGGCAACAAATCCAAATTATACCCATATATGATTTATTTTTTTAAGATAATGATACCCATATATGATATGCTTGTGACGTTATGCGTTGGACCTTTCTTTTGGACTCTACGACATATGCATATTTGAAAAGGTAAAGCTCGATCGATTAGTAAGTAGAGAGCCGTTAGCTTAGTCCCTGTTTGAAACCTTTAGAGATAATTGTTAGTTAGCTAATTTTAGCTATTAACTATTAGCTAGCTAACTATTAGCTGTAGGTGTTTGAAACCTCTTAGTCACCTATTAGCTAGTATTAGCTGGGTTGAGGGAGCTAATGAGATAGTTGTGAGTTGGAGTAGTAGCTAACAATTAGCTGGGCTGTTAGCTGGGGTGTTTGAAACCTCTAGTGCTAATTTTAGCAGCTAATAACTATCCTTAGAGGTTTCAAACAGGGCCTAGGCTGACATGTGACTGGCTTTGTTTTTTCTTTTTTGTAGGAGCTGGCGGTACTTAGCCAATGGCCTACTTGGTATTTTGAGTGACAAGTTCTTTCAACTGCATTTTATTCTCCAACGGAAGGAGAAGGACATCATATGAACTAATATTTTCATTTATATTTTTTTGCCATTAATATTCCCCAAATGTATTACACCACCAGCCACTTACTAGTATAACTGTCAGGAAATATTCCAACGAAAAGTAACTGATAAATGGAAATCTGGTTTTATTGAAAGTACATCTGCCACTCTCTTACAAACTGAATAACACGAGTAACCTTTCATGTAATAGGATGAATAATCAAACCAACACAACACACAAACCAAAGAGGATGGAATAGAGTTGTATAGCCAATACAGCAGCACTACTGCAGTCACTAACATTACCCTCGCACAAGAAAGCAATGCATCAAGAAAGATTCAGACATGGACTGTCCATGTGTCTGAAACTCTGAATCTTTCATAGATTGTGCCGTGGGCAACCACCATTTGAGCTATTGGTGCCGCACGAGGGCCCAGCCCCCAGCTTCTGCAGGTACATTTGACTGAGGAGCTGCACCACGCCGTCGCTGGAGATGGCTTCCCTTGCCGGCGCCCATACATCGCCACCCAATGGCCGTGCCGCGCCTGGGATGGCCAAGAACGCCACTAGAACCAGTAGAATCACCGGCACCGCAGCAATCCTTCTTGCTAACGCCATCTATATGTAGTCACCAACAACAACTAAAATCTCGATCTCTCAACACAGTTCAAGTAGCCTGTTGCTGTGATCGACCGGCTTCTAATGTTCGATTGGCTACGATCACACGATGAGATGAGATTTGCATGGGCCGTCCATGGGCATATAAAGGGCACAGGACCTAGAGAATGTTTCTAGAACTGTTGGTGCACGTGTCATGATTAATTACTTACTATATTCAGCTAGGCACTAATTAACTTCACGTGTCGGCGTAGTGCTTGCTAAGTCCCGTTTTTATTTGTCCGAAAAGGTTTCTTTGAGTAACTAAAAAGTTCCTTTTAACATTCTGGATTTGGCAAGACCATATTAGCGCACTTTTGCCTTTGTCCTTTAATCAAGGGAAAGAAATGGTAGCGCGCGCTTGCAGAATATGCGGCGGCGAGTTTCTGGTTTCGAGGAGACCAATGGGCGTTTTGCATCCACGCCTTGACCAATTCTAAGGTTTGTTGTGCCCCGGTGCATGTTGAATTAAATCCCTCCAGTCAGACATGGATTACAAAAAGAATTAGAAATATATAAGTTGTCTTAGATCTTGACGTACGTAAGAATTGAGGTACGTATAGCAGGGAAATGAAAGTATAAGTTTCTGTTCACTCTCTTAAACGCACAGCGGGACAAACAGACTTGCTTGTGTTCAGCTCACATGCAGGTAGTAACAATTTACTTGTTTGATCACCGATACGGTAGCGCCCGGGAGCTGGAGCTGGTGGAGCTAAAATTTTGGCTCCACTGGCTCCCAATTGTTTTGTTGTTGTTTTGGGTAGGAGACGGAAAAGCTGCTCCGATGAACAATGTCACTACAATAGCTCGTGAAAGGGAGCCATACCAAACGCGCCCTAATAAACTGGCTACGCCAAGAAAGGGTCACATACAACGTATTGTTTATGTCAAAGAGGCCTAAATAAAGCTAAGTTGACAAAATTAATATGGCCTCTCATCTTGCCCAACCGTTTCCTATTCTAGAAAATCATCGATCTATATATCCTAAAACATATATACTAATTTACGCAAAACTAACTAGTTAAATACACCAAAGTTTGCAAAAAAAAAAAAAAACCAAACTAAAGCAACTCATCTTGGAACCGAGAAGATTGATGATTTACCTACCTAGATGAATCCTATGTTAAATTAAATAAAAATACTCAAAATTCCTTTGAAAATCTGACTACTCAAAGGCCCCGAAAATTTTCTAAGACAGTTTTTTTTTTTTTTTGCAATTACACAGTACAACTTAGACACTTACAACGCACGCACACTCACCCTTATGAACGCAAAAAAAAAAAAAAAACTAAGACCTGATGTGCTATTGAGGCTCTTGTAACCACCAGGCTACAAGCCCTTTCGCTAGACTTAGTTAGTGTAAATATGTTTGTTATGGCCTGCATTGAAATGCATTATTTCTTCAATTATTGTCACTTCAAACTACACAAATACAAGTATCTAGGCCATGCAAATACACAGGTTGACAGCTAGTAACGATACAATACTATATTTAACATGTGCCTATATAGTCATATCTCACACACACAAGTACACACGCTTGCGCGTCACCATAATAAAAACCTCAAGAAATGAAAAAACAAAAATTATTTGACAATTCAAACCTAATCCAACAGAGGAGGAAACATAAAAATTAACAAAAGTGAAAGAATCCTTTCTTTGAGTGCTATACTGTATAAATTGCATATCAATGGCAGTGTACTCCTTATTGTCGAGAAACCTCAATCGATCACACGTCGATCGGCTTGTGTTTACGGCCGTGCTTGAGTTGGGCACGGATTGTTGGGATCCCACGTGCTACACGAGGGATGCTGCTTCATCTCCAGAGGGGGTAGCTTGTGCCGCAGCCGCCAAGTTGACGGCAGCACGATGACCGAACCGACGCCGGCTTGCTCGCCGTCCACCAGCGGCCTTGTGGCGGCGACCGGCTGACTGGTCCATGAGCACGACAGGATCACGAACACGATCAGGAGCAGTGGAAGGGCAAACTTCGATTTCGTCGTCATTTCTGCTACGTACGTAGGATCTCCTCTTTTGTATAATGTCCTCACAGTCACAGTTCAGCAGCTGGTCGATCACTCCACTACCAAGCTAGTGCTTCTAATCTAGGTAGCTAAAAGTTACTGAGCTTGCTGTCTTATGTTGTGTGCTATTGCTAACTCTGGCATGCAAGAAGTCTATATATAGGCCACAGGTCGTCTAATTTGCAAGCATGATCAGATGCTGACCCTTGGCTTGGCTGTGATCACTCTGCACGGCACTAGACTTGAGCTCTGGGAAATTTCCATGCATGTACACATAGTGACTTCTCCTTACGTGTGCGACCAGTTGCATATAAGCTGAAAAAGATTTGAAGGGCGTCGATCGATCAGACCGGAACGTCCACGCGGTTTTCAAGTTCTAATTAAGCAGCGTGCATATATTGATCAGTTGAGCAGTCGCATTGCTGCTGCTGCAAATCAACTAGACGTATTGTCCGGGTAAAGGTCTTGTCTTGCGTACATATTAGTCAGTTGCCACGGTCTATATCTTACGTAGGTTTGGCCGGCAGGTCTCCTCCACGACAAATGTTTCATATACAGAAAAATCGATGGAAATAGAATGAAAGGGGTGCGGACTCTAAAACAACACTCCCGGCTACAATTCGAATTCCTAGGACTTCTTGTCATTTTCGCTGAGAGAAAACTACAACAACCATGGATATGTACGATGTCATTCTGTTCGCCTCGCTGCTTTACAGCAGCTACAGTGTTTCAGTTATTTCTTCAGCAGCCGCTACAGTGTTCGCAGTTATTTCTTCAGCAGCCGCAGCTGCAGCGCAGCCTGCCGAACAGGCTCATTATCTCTTGACTCTCGAGCTAGCTTACAGTGATATTCTAAAACAAAATAAACTGACTTGTTGACTTCCTGGTCGAGCCCACATATATCAATCAGAAGTGCAACCTCTCTGTTCGTAGGCCGTATGCTGTACATGGCCTACATTCGCGGGTGCTACATGTAGTAGTCTTCGTTGACTTGGACTGCTCCGAAAAAGAAAATTCTGTGTTTGAACCCTCTGACTTGGACTTGCCACAATCATAGCTAGCTCCCACTTACAATTTGATGTTAATTGAGGTACGGTGCACATCATTGGCTTGAATTTGGTTACTACGTACATTTTAGTGTCAACAGTTTTTAACAACTTGATTGTGCGCAGAAAATTGTTTCAACATGTGACCTCAATTTCTTTTCTAGTAATAATAACGTATATTAAATTATACTGTATTCTCTCTCTCTATATATATACAACTAGATGGTTACAGTTCTGTGCGAATTAGATTAGGTTAGCTAGTTGTGAAGGTAGATGATACATGCTAGATTGAGTTGATTTTATTACAGTAGTACAGAGGATGACCATATTTTTCCCTTAACGAGAACAAGAAAATTTAAATCTGTTATGGAAAATTTATATTTGAGTATGCAAAATATGGCATCATGTTTGTACATATGTCTGTCCATCAGTAGTTAGATGAAGGAACTTTTATTCTTTCCAAAAATTACATTATCGATCACACAGCGTCATCCAATTATGTATGTAGCCAATAATTTTACATGATTTTAGCAATTGTCTTGACCACATTTACGGAATAGATTTTTTTACTATTAAAACACAAATGGAAGCGAACATCAACCACACAATTTATTGCTAAACCACCACAACCACTCTTTATGAATATCTCTATTATTGTAGTCTCAAGGGAGCGTCCATCCAGCATGGTGCCCTGACACGGTACACAAAAAAGGGGTCTATTGTGTAGTACTGAGAGTAAAACATGCACGAAGTAGTCCATTTGGCATAGCTCCAGCTCCAAGATCGTATTGGATTTAAAGTTATAATGGAGCAAATGATATTAATTTTTATTTTTTAATTTCAAATAAAAACAAAAAACATAAATAAAGATTAAAGATCCTTAATCCATCCCCAGCTTAAATTTGTAGAGTTTTTAAGCTACATGATTTGAGCAACTCCAATAAATCAAACACTATAGGAGTAGGCCAGAGATGAAATATGCAGGAACCAACAAGAGAAGCAAATCAAAAAGAGGAAAGAAAAAGAAAAATAGGGTAAAAGAGAAAGAAAAAAAAGAAATAATGGTGAAAAGGTAAAATACCAAAGGGTTAAGATAAAAAAGAAGAAAACCAAGGTAAAAGATCAAAGGTTTGAGGTAAATTTGGACAATATATCCTAATAAAAACTAACAAAAGATTAAATAATAAACATGGATCATTTCATAAATGTAGGACAAAGTTGGTGGGTGAAGCTGCATAGAAGCTAGTTGCTGAAGGAAAATGTTGAGAGCCAGATTAAGACGATATGTCTTGCCCGTTAGTAAAAAATCCCATGGGCTGAATTCTACTTTCCCCTTGGCTTACTTCGATCGTTCAGCTAATCTTAAAGATGCATACTATGTAGCATTCGGTAATTTGAAAGCTTAAGGAGCGCACTAGCTTGCCTAGGTACCGAAAAAGGTTTGTTTGAGGTGCACGATCGATGCTTGGTAGAGAACTTCTCATGGGCGAACAACTGAAAGTTGATGGATACACCACGGCACACGCTGTTTAACACGTGTGAGTTATTTAAAACAAAAGTACACTGAGCGGATCAATAAAAAAAAAATTACATAGCTCAATTCTCTTGTTCATGGTGACACTGATCAACCAAAACAAATCTTTTATTCAGACAACCATCATAGTTCCGTACACATTTTAACCACCCATTTGTGGGGAGAAATTCGACATAAGTACAATCGAATATAATCAAAGAATGATTAAGATGCATATTAACGAAATAACATATGAGCTGCACTGATGAATATATCTTTTAAAACACTAATTGAATGTCCCCGGCAGGCTGCATCTCTCTGCTGATTAGCCGGAGGGGGGTGCCGGGCATCCACCGTTGGGGCTGTTCGTCTGACACGATGGTCCCGCTTGCAGCTGCTGCATGTAAAGCCGGCGGAGAAGCTCGAGGATGTGCTCGCCGGAGAGGACGGCCTCACCCGTTACCCAGCCATCGCCGCCCAGGGGACGTGCCGAGCTCGACGCGACCAAGAACGCCATGACGATTGCTATCAAGATCACTGCCTCAACGAACTTTTTCGAAGTCGTCATAACCCCTAATATCTCACAAGTCGCAACAGTAGCCTAGCTTAATTTATTTCTCAGCTCCAACAAAGCTTAAACGATCCTCTAGCTAGCTTGTGCTGGAAATGTGATGTGCTGCAGATGCTGACAGTTTGAGTTGCAACTAACGAGTTCTGCCACGTTTATATAGAGCATGGAACGGCAGCGCATCTTGAGTCCAGCACGGACTTTGGATATGCTAGAATGCTCGTTCCGTGTGCGACTGGGCAGGGCTGCAACGCAGGGAATTTGACTATATCGAGATAGAATTCTTCGTGCAGCACCTACGCGGATGTTGCCCCCAGCTGCTTGATTTTTAGCGGAAACTTAAGCACGGTGCACTAATTTCACATGCTTACTAATCAGATCAGGTCGTTGATCAATTCAGATCCACTTTGTTCCTGTGGAATTCCCATAATAAGTATTGACATGCACCGTTAAGAACAATCAATCGAAAGGAAAAACATACGTATATGATGGAACTGTCAGAAATCTGGGTACGAGAAGAGTACCGCACTCTAATTTAACTGGAAATTTTAGAAAAGAGAAAAGTTTTTTCTTTCAAGGGAAAACTTTGATTGGGAGCGTAACCTAAAATAAATGCAGGGAGATGGAAGAAGGCCAGCTCTGTGAACATGGGCCCGATAGCTGCATGCTTGCCACTCACCTTATAACCAATAAATGGTTTATATATGAAGAAAAATTGGCAGCCAGGACCATGTTCCACTCATTTTTCGCTACAAAACTAGCTTATCATAATAAATGGGTCCGAATTCCATGTACTCCATCTGTTTCAATATTTATAAGCAGTTCTGGCTATGTTTTTAGGTGTCAAGATTCATTGAACATTCCTTGAATTTAGACATATGCTTGTTCAGGTTCAGAGAATGTTCAATGAATCTAGTACAGAGCCAGAACTGCTTATAAATTGAAACAGAGGGAGTATGAAGAAGAGCTCTCAATTAGCAAGGAGACAACCGGACATGAAATTGGCTATAATCTGGTCCGAAATTTGATAGTATAATCAGGTCCGAAATTTAAAGTTGAATGACAAATTCCCTAATACCGTATACTATCAAATGACAATTTGATAATATAATCTGGTCCGAAATTTGATAGTACAATCTGGTCCGAAATTTGGCAAGCAGCACGTAGGGCACATGCATGCATGTTCAATTTATTAGGTTTTCTTTGACTTCAAATTCATACCGGAGACGCACGTACACACAGCTTGCGGTCAGATACCATGACATCCTTTCGGCATGGATGAATTCGCCTTGGTGCTTCGGAGTTTGGCCTTTGTTTCTTTCTGTAAGTTAATGAGTTTCATAATTTGGTCTCTGTTTGTACACTGGTATGTATAAATTAGTAGTGTCAACTTGAACCTATGCATAAGTGGCGTATGAAGTTATGTGTTAGACATTTCTTTTGGACTGCAACCATTTTAATATGGTGCCGTTAGCTAGTCTGACTTGGGACTAGCTTTCTTCTCCTTTCGTTTTCTATTTAAAGGAGCTAGCAGGACTATCTAATGACCGGATTGCATGCAGGGTGGACGTTGAACAAAATGGGCCGACATACTAAACTACTAACTTTGCTTCGTAAAGGTACGGGACAATTAGGCACATGCCATTGGCAGATATCCCTAATATGCTATATGCTATTGGTGTCTCAATGACAGGTGGGGCTTTTGCAATGTCAGTGACAGTGGCATATACGGTATTAGGGACATTTGCAATGTCATGAGGTAAATTATTCCTAAAAAGTTAAGTGAGTTGAGCTCCTCTTACATGCCCTAGGCTTAGATGTAATAATTGGTCAGTGAATAGTAGCTCAATAGGGTATTGAAGTTAAAGGCGTCATGTTGGAATCATGGAGGGAAAGTTTATATCAAATAATTAAATTGTAGATATTCAATGCTTGTGAAAGTATAGTGATGGCGTTTTGGCAACATATTTCTGATAAAAATATCCACATATTTCTGTTGCGATGGTATGCTTTTGTATTTTGAGTGCCAAGAACTTTTTGCCTATGTTATTTTTGAATTGAATGACCTCATATGAAGAACAACATAATTTATATGTATTCAATTGATACGTCTAATATTCAAGAAAGAGTGCAGTACATATCCAAGAAATGAATTTCTAAACAAGATTTATTGATGCTAATTTCTTGCTCCAGAAATAGACTTTTAAATACCGTTTAAACCCATACACATATATCGTTTCGTATCAAGAATTTTAGATATTTGAAAATAATAAATTCTTCAATATTATTGAGAGCTCGAGGACCTAAATGACACCCCATGACAAGGAGTAACATACACGGGGGTCTCTAGGGATGGTGGGTTTAATAACTAAAACTATATTTTAGTTTGTATGAGCTAGTTACGGATGCTAAGGACACCGGCATGCTGACTTTTTTGGATGCTACATAGTCGGGATCAAAGTTAGTAACGGAGTCGGGATCAAAGGGTCACAGACTGCGAATTAGACCGCTAGAAGCTTTCACGGAGGTCCTTGGCAAGGTGCAGACGTATGTAATAGTTCTCGTTTGTTATTTTTCTTGTGCATGGTTAACGTCTTTTGGACATTTTTTTATAACAAAAACAAATGTTCAACAAGAGAAACATTACTGACAAGTTAATTCCAAAATAATTATAGCTACAATATTGTTTCAAATGTATATTAGTATCATCACCCTATAACAATATAACTGCCAGAAAGTAGTCGCAAAAAAATATAACTGCCAGAAAGGTGTCTGCAAATGTATTTGCACAACAAGAACACCGGAATTTATGAATAGAAAAATTATCTTTATTCGAAGTACATTTGAAACTCTTTATTACGAAAGGAGCAATAATGAATAAAACATAAAAAAAATTACCAATAGGGCGTATATCATGCCCCATTCCAATGTAGCTGATTCTTTTACATCCTCTCCATAATTTGTTTTACATATCTGTGAGTCTTTCATAGATGGTGCTGTGGGCAGCCACCGTTTGAGCTGTTGGTGCCGCACGAGGGCCCTGCCCCTAGCTGCTGCAGGTACATTTGCCGGAGGAGGTACACCACGCCGTCGCTGAAGACGGCCTTCCTGGCCGTGGCCGGCACCCCCACATCGGCACCCAACGGCCGCGCCGCGTCTAAAGTGGACACGAACGCCATGAGCACCAGGAGTATCACGGACACAGCAGCAATCCTTCTAGCCAACGCCATACAACAAACCTCTCGATCAAGACACTTCTGCAAGTAGTTTTTCTTGCTTCGATCGATCTGCTTCAGTGTTCGATTGGACACAATGAGCAGAAATGTGCATGGGTTGTCCATGCGTATATAAAGGGCACAGGTCGTAGAGAAGGTTGCTCGAGTCGATGGTGCTAGTGTCATGGAAAAAAAAAAACAGAGAAGCACTAACTTCCGTGTCCCTATGGTGTTTACCAAGTGCTGTTGTTTTTTATTGCGCTAAAAGGATTGTTAACAACTTAATACTGGATTTGGCAAGACCGTATTAGCAGCCACGAACATGTTTTCGTGGTGCACTTTTGCCCTTTTAAGCTGTCCATCTTTGTAGTTTATCAAGGCAACAATGGTAGTGCGCTTGCAGAATGCGGCGCCGGGCTTTTGATTTAGAGGAGACCAACGGGCTTTTTGCATCCAAGCCTTGACCATGTTTCTTCGGCTTGGTGTGCACGGTGCACGTGCAGGGGCAGGCCCATGGTTTTGACCATGGGTGTTCAAAATTTGTATTGGTGGAAAAATTTGACACCCTAAATTATGGTAAATTATTTGTTCACACCTTACAGCTCCATTATCACTAGTTATGTCCGAAACTTTTTTTTTTTGATAAAATTAAAATCACAGAAGTATGAGTTTTGGGTGGGGATCCGAGAAAGAGATCAGGGCATTCGCTTTGATTAGGGAACGAAATAGAGTGGTGAAGAATGAAGAGGGTGAAGATTGCGGTGAAGTGTGAGCAATGACATGCAAGTACATGGATGGAGCGGCGCGTTGCTTTATCCTGCTATTTTTTTATACATATATGATAGATATATGAGATTTGCTAATTCTCTAGTGACTGAGATTTCGTATATTTTTCAAAAATGATGGCTTTTCAAAAATAATGGTCAGTAAGCAATTGAAATATATAAGTTTTTTTATTTGAACTGAAGAATTAAGTAGGCGCACTAGCTAGCATGCAACAGCCTTTTATTTTTGTTGGAGGCAGGAGCTAATGGCTGGCCGGACCGCCTTTTATTTTTTTCCTTTTTTTTTTGTTCAATTTGGTTGCTCAGCGAAAAGTAGTCGTCAGGAACATGAACGAGCACCGTTGCTTGATATATTGCTACATCGTTTACATGGCGTGATATTCTGGTTGTATATTTGCAAACCATGTCTTTACCATGGTATCACTGCCAGAAACTGCATATCCTGGTTCCATAGATATACAGGAAAAACTGGAAAATACTCAGAAATACAATTGCCAGCATATGTTCTGCGTGGCTCCACAAACAGATTTTTTTTTTGTAACTGGAAATTATAAGTCTCTGTGACAATGTTGTGCCTGAACATTTTTAAAACTGAAACAATGAACCCAGCACTCAATCACTGTTATACGCGCACTAATATGAGTGTTGAAATTACAGAGCTGCCTTTCGGGGAAGGCACATCCCCTCATCCTTACATGCAACACATGGGTCTCATTAGCACGAATCACAACGCAAATCAAAGGGCCCAAGGATCATGCCTTCCCCGGCATACTGTTTTACTCTTCTTTTTTTTTTTTGGTGTTTTACTCTTTCTTTGGCTTTGTATTTTCCCACTAATATAGTAATATATGTGATGGTGCGTGCCCACAGCACTAGACGACACTAATAAGATACGAAGATTTGGTAGTTGAACAGACTCCTCGTTAGTGTCATCTAACGTCAGGTGCATATGTATCTGTTGGATGTGACAAGTTCGAGGCACTACTACATAGGAGCACTACACGGTTGACAGTAGGGGAATCCGTTTCCAAGATTTGTCAGCTTACTTGTTGGATGACCTATTCTTTTCTTGAGAATTAAGTTTATTTATTATGCGAGTAAATTTAAAAGTCACAGGAAGGGACTAGGCCTGTTTGTTTCCCACTTAGATTATATAATCTGGCTCATATAATTTATAAGCTGAAACAAACATGTCCCATATTATAGTTAGATTATAGCAATTCACAGGCCAGATCAGGGGCGAAGCGAGCGTGCCAAGTCGCCGGGGTCAGTGTGATTGGCTGACGGTGTCAGCACCCTTGAAGAACAATGGCGAACACTGATTCTCCATTGGTTTTGCGCAAGTCATCGTTGCCTCTCTCCCAGCTTATAGATTATATAAGCTGGATTATATAATCTGATAGGGAAACAAACAGGGCCGGCCTATTGGTTTAAATCACGTAAAGATCCAGAAAATTATGAATGCATATTTCTTTATTCAAAATAAATTCCTTACAACAGAACCAGATTAATTAAGGAATCAAACCCAAGACAGAAGAACCAACCAAACCAATACATTGTGCAGACTAGAATGAATTTAACGAATCAAGGCTTAAAGAATACCAGCACTAATAAAGCCACTCTCATCTAAGATGATCATGATGACGACCATCAGAGAATGTTTTTTAGTCTCTTCAGATTTTTCTGTTTAGCAACCCATGCTAGAATCTTCCATAGATCATGGGTGACCTGGGCAGCCACCATTTGAGCTGTTGGTGCCGCAAGAAGGCCCAGCCCCCAGCCGCTGCAGGTACATTTGCCGGAGAAACTGCATGACACCTTCGCCCGAGACGTCCTCCCTGGCCGGCGTCCAGACGTCGCTCCCCATCGGCCGCGCCGTGGCAGAGACGGCCAAGAACGCCATGATCATCAGGAGTATTACCGCCACAGCAACAATACTCCTAGCCATCTCCTTGTGTACTAACAAAAATCAACCTAACTCCGATCGACACAACACAATTCTGTTTTGCCCTTACTGTTTCGATCGATGTCAATTGCACTGCCTGAGATGAGACCTGCATGGGCTATCCATGTATATATAGGGCACAGGTTGTTCGGTAACTAAATTTTTAGAATCCCATGGTGCATGTTACGTGTGTCATGACGAGAGATTGATTCACACAGTAGGCCGTGCGCCTGCTAGGATGTTACATGCATTGTACAGGAATGTTCAAAGAGGCACTAACTTCACATGTCACTATAGTGCTAACGAACCCAAGTTTGTTAATTGGTTGGGCAAGATAATATATTTTTTATGAGAACTAGCAAGACCATGTTAGTAGCGGTGCGCAAGTTCCCCTGGTGTACGTGCACCTTTTTGAGTGGTCCGATCTGGCCTTTTTGCGTAATGTGGCCAAAAGGCAGGGTTGAATAGCTAGAAAAAGGTGCCATCTGATTTCGACCTTTTGAGAAGACAAACGTATTAGTTGCTTCAAACGTTGCTGCATACGATTTGTTTGCTTTGATGTGCCCCTCCGCGCATGCATAATTTCTTGGTCTGATCAGGCATGCATGGATCCACAGTAGTAAGTTACGTTTTTTGTCCAGATTAAAAAGAAATATTGCTAGGATGCCTGAAGGAGGATAGGAAATTCGCAAGAGTTTTTTTTTAACATTGCAAGAGGTTTTCTTAAAAATATTTTCGTGTTCTTTTCTTCAAACAAATTTATTAGTACTCCATACAAGAAGGGGCTTTAGTTCATAGATATTTTGTAGAAAAGAGATATCATTTCGAACATGGAAATCATCCAATGGTCATTTGGCTCAGTTTTCCCTGCTCCTTACCATGAGATGATATTACTAGAGGTACCAAAAGTCAGCACTAAAGACATATGTTAAGGCAGTCATAAAAACTCGAATTCCACTGAATTCCTAGGTCAAAATGGTAACTATTTGGTATCCCATGAATGAGAAATGAGTTGTAAATCAAATGCACTCGAATTTGCTAGCACTGATATATTTTCACAAATATTTCCGAGAATCATATTTATATATGAATCAATGTTAAAAAGTGAAAGAGGAAAGGGTTATGACATCTATAGGAAATGTTAAAGATAACTGAAAAACATATCTCAAGCATGTGTAAAACATCTACCAACATTATTATAGAATATGGAACATGAATAATATAATAAATAGAAGATGATCACCTTATATCCAATTGCAGGACAACTGCTTTAAGAAATTGAGCATTAGGGAGATCAGTCTTTACATCCCATCAGTTGTAATTTATCTTTTTTAGTTTTCCTTATTTTTTGCAAGCTAACTTTTCAACTTGGTTATTATGTAAGACTTCTTTAATTTTCCTTAATGGAAATCAGGTCTCCTGCCACTTTTTGGGAAAAAAGAAAGTGAGTGTTCATCTTCATGTTCCAACATTTGTATTAAGCCACTATGAGAAACCTAGCCTTCTCATGCTATTTGTGCATATATAATCCGAGCGTAATTATGACAACATCGCCGACAGAAAACAGGACCAAAGACCCTCCTTCCTCGTTCTATTCTCTCTCATTCTCCTACCACATCAAGCAACACGCAGCCCACAAAAGGGTATCTCACCGCTATTGATGCATGGATCTGGAGGTGGAGGATAAAGAGAACTTTAGCTTAAGGCAATATTTCTTCGTTGTTTTCCTGAAATCTCTACCATATTCATATCATTTGGAGCATTTATCATGTCATTTTCATATGCTCATTATGATTTGTATTACCTCATTTTCAGAGAATTCGTTTGGGAGTCAATTCCCTTGTTTTCGATTAGTAAAGATCTACTTTCTCCCATCATGACTATATATATGAATTTGTATGGACTCCATCTTATAAACTTCCCCAATTTCATGGAACCTATTTTGGTTCAGAAAATAGTTTATTCATGCAGGGACACCAATTTTATGGTCTGAGCACTATTTCATACTTCTGCATACCTAATATAATGTAATGGGTAAACCTTTTTTTTCCTATCTAAATGTGATTATTTTCCTACATTGGTGAAGTGCTACAATGGTGAACCGTGCGCTTGCGGAATAGAAATATTTAATAGAGCATAAGAACCACCAACAACTATATGAATTTGTACGGACTCCATCTTATAAACTTCCTCGATTTTCATGGAACCCTATTTTGTTCAGAAAATAGTTTATTCATGTAGGGACACCTATTTTATGATCCGAGTACTACTTCATACTTCTGCATACCTAATATAACGGAATGGGTAAACCTTTTTTTTTCCTATCTAAATGTGATCATTTTCCTACAAGTTTAGTAGTATCTAAAAAAGGTGCTAGAGATGTCCCTATGTATGGTGGACATAGTGCAGCCAACTCACCTAGACCGCCGCCCATTTAGGAAGGGTTACCACATGAGTTTTTGCATCTGTGGAGGAAATGTACACTTATTGCGACTGAATTTTGCTTTCATTGGCTGCTTGGAATGAATTTTAACATGAGGAAGGTAGCGACAGACATCAAATTAATTTTTTGAAATGAGATTTTTCGACAGACATCAAATTAATTTTTCGAAACGAGATTTTTCGACAAACATCAAATTAATTTTTCGAAGCAAGATTTTTTGACAGACATCAAATTAATAAGATAATGATGATCCCGTTGGAACAGCTATATATTTTGATTTCCTCCAAAATGAACGCAGGATATGTAATCGATTAATACAATACAACTAGGCCGGCAAGCGGCAAAGTGATGCTGGCGAAGTAACGGGGGACGTGCCGGCGGTGGAACGTGCTTGATTACGTCGGTTCCGTCGTCAGACAAATACAAACGCTGTCATCGTCAGTCCAACGTTGGAACGTCCGACGCGTGCGCCTCTAGCTCGATCTAATTGGAATTGTTCTGGCCCACCATCGGGCCATTTCGATTTTCATCATGCCAGTGGCCGAGGTCGATCGTCACCAACCAACCATGCCTGCTGGCCAAGAAAAACGAGGCATGTTCAGATGTTCTGAGGCTCAACCACAGCAAGCTGAACCTGGCGCTGCAGCATGAGCAACCGAAGCACGAAAAACAAATTCTTTAATTGCACAAATCGAGTTTAGCTCGAATCAGAACGTACGCTGTTCTTGCAGAGCGCCAAGGTACCGATCGATCGACCGAACTAACAGGGGCAACGGAAAGTAAACTATGTATCAAAGATATTCAAGTTAAAAGAAATATATATATCCTTATTATTTCTGTTATTTGAACATGTATATATATGTACTGTACATATTGTGTCTGTACAAAATAGTTGCCACCCTCCTCCGTTCGTACATCACACATACGAACGTACGCGGGGAAAATACAATCAGTCGACCAAATCCTATCGAGTAGTAAAAACAAACCAATCAATCAATTAATCAAACCAATCCAACCAGACAAAAACGTGACACCTTTCGTCACGTCGCCTCCAGCAGCCAGCTAGCGAGCGAGCTCGAGGTCGATCCCTCGACGGCGCCGTGCACATATGGCCTCCATGACGCACGAACCCATCAGAAAGAAGTTGGGGACGCGCGCGCGCGCATGCGGCGAGCCGGTGAGCGCGGCCCCGTCCGGCCGCCGTCGGCCGGCCGTGGTTCCTTACGGCGGGCAGTCGTTGTTGGGGCTGTTGGTGCTGCAGGACGCGCCCGGCCCGCCGAGCTGCTGCAGGTACAGCCGCCGGAGCGCGTCGACGATGGACGTCACGCCGCCGGCCGCCGGCAGCGGCCCGCCGGCTCCGTTGACCACGGCCCAGCCGTCGCCGCGGTCCAGCGGCCGCGCCGCCGCGCCGAGCACGGCCGAGAGCAGCAGCACCGCCACGACGACCTGCAGAGCGAGCCCCGCCCTCCTCGTCGCCGCCATGATGATGATGATGATCGAGCTCAAAGTTCGCTTCAGTAATATAATGCCTCTCTTCTCCGATCTCTGTTGTCCCGGTCGTCCTTCTTCCCTGGGAGCTCTCTCCTCTCTTCTTCCTGGCAGCAAGTGTATATAGAGAAGGTATACACAGGACGGATCGAGAGAGCTTTGAACTAGCAAGCCTCTCCCGTCAGAATTTGCGCAGTGCAAGGCATCTCCTGAACGGGTCGTCATGCCGCATATATATAGACATAGAGAAACCATCCTCTGGCCATCTGAGCCAGAGTCTGCGAGCGGCGCGCGTGAATTCATCTCTCATGAGAGACGACGAAGTTGCATGTCGTGTCGGTTACGTGCGGCGACTTGGTTTGGCGCGGCCCGGCCCGCGCGGTCGTTTGAAAAGTCGCCGCCGCGCGCGGGCGCGCCACGGACCGGCCGGCGCCGCCGATCGATGCGAGCAGCTAGCCAACCTCAGCATTGCACCGGCGCCGTGTTTGCTGTCCACGTGGCATGCTCGTGCCAAATGAAACCGTCGTCTGATTGTAGGATTCATTCATGGCGACGTATAGTACGTACGGCTCGCTCATCCCTTTTCGCGACGTACTGGTCGGCGGCGCGTCGGCCGGGAACGTCAAACGTCGGAGCTGGCCGTGTCGACCCATAGATGCAAATGCGGGCTAGCTTGCAGCCAGCCGGGTCACAAGTCAAGCGGACCGATTAATTGGACCAACACTGCCGTGAGTGACGACAGCGCCAGTTCAGCGGCAGCTCCAACCCATCGTTCATCATCAGGAGGGAGTAGTACAGGACGAAGCTGCCAGAGAGAGGTCTCGTTCTTCTTCAGGTCAGATTCAAAGGAGAGGTTTTGTTGTTAATAAACCTCTTAGGTTTAGTAGAAGTTGTTAGTGTTTGGCTAGGAGATTGCCTTGCCTGACAAGGCAGTTTCGGCCGTTTAGAGGGGTCTAGTTTGACCCGAGAATCGCTGGGGTCGACGGACGGGCGGGGTCCCCGTTTCGTCGTGAATTGGTATGCTTTGGTCGTGGTCATTGTACACACACGGGTCGGGAACATGGAATTCTTGCCTCATTGCTTCCATTATTAAGTTCAACCAAGCATGCTAGTAGTACCCGCCGTCGTTCTCTGGTCAGAATTTTCACCCGGCCGGCCTCAAATGTTTATCATATGAGCGCATGGTCAAAACTCGCGCTGATTCCGAGAAAGTGCTCGATCAGATCGACACGGATGTGCAAAAGTTTGTCAACTGCCGGCTTCAGCTTTTCGCGACATCGATCTTACGTGCGGCACTAATTAAGCTGCTCGATCAATATGTTTTGCTTGTTTTAGGCAAACTCGTGTTGTTAACTAATTCTTAATCCAAATGGACCAAGAGTCCGGCCCCGTGCAGCACGCACGGCAATGGCAGACCATCCAACGTTTTCCCTATCTATGCCGGTGCACGAGATTTGACTAAACCATCCATCCATCTCAGAGGAGAATGTCGCAGGTGACACAATCCTACGACCACTTCAAACACAGAGATGGTGACTTGCACAACTCTCCGTCCTAGCTAGTAGTACCTACACGTCGTGCCTTGAATTTCGTCGTTGCTATAGCTCGTGCTGCACGAGCACGGCTGGAAGACGTTGGAGTTGTTGGTCGCAGGAAGGCAGGCAGGCAGGCAGGCAGGCCGCATCACCGGCTGCTGCTGCTTCTCTTCAGAGTCAATTGCTACTGCCGCGTACGCTGGCTGCTTGGCCTGAAAAACTCTGCTCCGTCTTCCTTCCGAGAAAATACCCAAGTAAACTGCACAAGTCCATGCATGGTGGGACAAGACTCTGTCACTGTTACTGTTGACCGGACCCATTCCGGTGGAAGAAGAGGGTGCCGTCGCCGTTTGTCCATTTGTCACCTCCCTGCACGACAAGTAAGGTAATAATGCAGGAAAGTAAACACTTCGTCAGTTCGTCACTGTCATACCGGATTGCACTTCCACTCGATTTAACACGGCGTCACATGACTGGTCTACAGGTCTGTAAGAAATGTGAGAAACTGAATTATTTCCACGCCAACCTGCCTTTTGTTGAATTCTATGCTTGATGTAGTGTAGCATACAGGAGCAAGTCAGCATACTTAATTAGCTGTCATCAACTGACGAAAAGTGTAACATGACAAGCCTTGCTAGTAGGCGTTCGATCTGCTGCTCCATATGTACTGGTGATATTGGCATTAAAATATCAAATGCACTCAAAGTATTGCGCGAGATGTCAACGTGAGACTTCTTTTTATGATGACACCGCGATCTCTCAAAGTCTATCATGTACCTGGAATTCATGTTTGGAGATCTCTAAACGGCCCTCTTTTCTTGCTTGCCTATTGTACGGAACCTTCTCTCTCAAATTTTCTAAAGTAGGCCCTACACCAATTAAAAAGCTAATCAATTTGTAAATTCTTCAGAAATCAGGGTGTTCTGCTTGGCAGGTTGCACTTGCAGGTTTACTAAGTAAGGTGTTAACACTATTGTCCTAAAACTCGACCTGCGGGGGGTATGACGGCCTCCGGGCATTATCTAAAGAGAACGATCTTCTCACACAGATCGAGAAAATCCCCAAACCCCCCTCCCCAACCTTACACATGGAGCCGTTCACCGTGAGATTGGTTTGGCATCTTTTTTTACCTATGCTTTGAGTGGGGAAGAGCGAGGGATTTTTTTTCCGCACCATAGCTCACGCTACAGTGCCGTGCGGCACCCAGGAATCGATCCTGGGCGGGAGCGTCACCAGCCAGTGGCTTTACCACTGCGCCGGGAGCCCCTTCGCGTTAACACTATTGTCCTTATAAGCTGACAGTTGAAGACTGAAAGGGCAACCACAATGTTGGTGGAAAGTAGTCCATAGTGAATTAAATATCATTGTTGCTAATCCATAAGGATTGTGCAACCAATCTATATAGAGACTGAAACAAAAGTCACCTCTAAACTTATGGACTGGCTGTAAAGAATAAACAAACATTTCCTTCTCTTGTTTGCTCTCCCTGAAAGTTTGAATAAGTAGCATATGGACTGCTTTACCATTGTGAAGCTGTCTGTAACTAAAGTCTACCAGCTGTGGACCCCACTCATATGGACTGGTTTTGCAAGCAACATTGCGGTCACGCTGGGGTGCGCCTTTCTTATGATATTACCTAACTAGCACTGACGGGTGGAGCCAACACTAGGTGGGGCTCTCTCGTTCTCTCTCGAACCCTCCCCTTTCTACAGTAGAGGAGGCGACCGGGGCGATTCGTGCTCTCGCCGGCGCGACCGCTTGTCTTCCTCGCCTCCGACGGCCTACGGGCCGTGGGGAGGCGGGGAAGACGGTGGATTCGTGGCCGGCGTGGAGATTTGGTCCTAGTAGGTCTAGGGTTTCGTGTCCGGCGATGGCGTCCAGGCGGTGGCGGCGTCTTCGTCAAGGAATAAGGTCCTTCCGTGCTTGTCCTCGCCTCGGTGGTGCGACGCTCCGGTGCCGTCGACGAGCACGTGGAGGTGGGGTCGGCTTCCGCCGGCCCTTGTACAGGAGTCGCGCGTCGGCCCTCTTCTTCCTTGGCGGTCGCCGAGGCGGGGAGGGGGTCAGCCCTTCGGATTTTGGAGGAAGAGGCGGCTGCGGGTTGGCGGACGGGTGGAGGTCGGACCGAGCTTGGAGAGGCCGCGGCGGCGTCTGGCGTCGACGGCGAGCGGAGGTTCGAGCTGGTCGAAGCTCGGGGCGCGGCCCCGGTTGACGGTGCATTCAGCTCTGGCGCATCCCGTTCTGCGGGTGTCTTCTACGGCTCAAATCAAAGCCATGTGGCGATGGGGCTTCTTCCAGCGTAGGGATGGTGGCGGCGGCGGGTTCGGCTGGCGCCGGCGATGGTTGGCGACGGCGGATCTTGACGCCCCTGTCGAGCAAAAGTCCAGGGGCTTCTCTACTTTTTTGGGTTTAGTTAGGGGCCTTTTTGCTTATTGGGTGGGACAGCTGTCCTTTGTATCCTCCTTCAACGTACCTGTACGCGTACGTATTTGTGTACTCCTTCCTTAACTTTAATACAGGTATGTTTGATAAAAAAAAAACCTAACTAGCACTGTGGTCTCACATGTTCCTTCCCGTCACAAATCATGTGAATATATAAAAAGGTTCAGGCCGGTACGTAATTTGCCTACCGTAGCTCTTCTAAAAGAAATCATCCTTAAATCAATATTTGCCCATCATATATTAATCTCAAAGGTTGACATGATTCGATCATTCTTATCCTTATTTTTGCAATGTAAAGCATCTCCAACTGCGTGTCACAGCTTATCTTCCATGGCCAGGCGGGCATTCAGGTGCGCACGGAGGACACTTCTTCTGGCATTCATCCATAGTTTCATAACACATGGGCTCCGGCCTTTGGACCTGGCAGCAGAAGTCGAAGTGTGACCCCCAAAACGTAGTGGTGCAGAATTTCAAGGTGAACTTCCCCTCGTCTGTTGATGTGCTGTTGAGCGGTGTGGCATTTGGACTTGTACTGTCGTTGAGTATCTCTGAATCTCCAAACCGCACCTCTGGCGTCGACAGCTGTCGACCTATTGGAGTATTTGTTTTCATCAGTAGGTAATACAGGGCAGAAACATGTATTCATACTTATCAACGAAGTTAGAAAGAAGATCTACAAGAAGATTTGTACTTACATTCTACCAACACTGCATTGTACTCCAAAAGTACAACCAGCAAAGCGGCCATTACGTACAGCAGTCCACCAAAGGCCGCGCCCCTCATTTTGAATCTATACCTATTCCCAGGTTGCCTGCAGTGAACTTCATAAAACATATGTTGGATGTGAGCAGAAGCCATGGTTTCCCCACACCTCAATCGATCTATAGGTAACATGAAACGATAGAAATAATGCTGAAAATGAATATGGTGCTTGATGCAAAAGCGTTACCACGAGTTATGGTAGAGAGTTATGGTAGATTGTTGTGGTGCAACGTACTATACTAGAAATTCATGACTTCTTAATGAGGCATTACTCCTTAGTATTTTACTTTTGGGAGAACTAAGGAAGAAATTTATGAACTGTAATAATGGCTTTTATCACACTAGCGGTTACCCCGTACATGAGAAGCATACCCGGGACAAAAGTATGGACTTTTTTTTTTCATAAACTATCATGTAAGGAACTCCTGAGTTTATAAAATGAGATAGCATATCTCCTGTTTTTTAGATGAAGGGAAGCTCAGTAATAAGGTGTTGTTAAGGCAACGGAATAATATCATCACTACGCATGGTTTTGTTAATTCGTCAAGCAAGGTTTTCATGATTTAAAATGTGTTGCGATTTTCATTTGCTGCTTCTTCTCCGTTATTTTCATCATAGTGGTAATGCCCTAATGAAAGATGCTCCATGTCGATAATCATTCCAGTCAGGATAAAGATTAACCAGATATACACTATTTCATTTGAAATTAAGAGATATCAACTAGTGAAATTTAATCGTGCAGTAACATAATGTAAAACGACTGGTACAATCTACCTAATCACAGAAACGCATTAATAATTCTTCAGTAACTAACCAAAGTAGAACGGAAAGGCTGGTTACCTGACAACCGGTACGAAGGTTTCAACTCAGATCCTGGTTCGAGAAAATTTTGTAAAATACGATAGTAATAACTCCGTTAGAAAGATCAAGAGTACCTGCAAGATGAAAGATCCTGACGAAATATTCTGAAAGCTTTGAAAAAATATGGAGAAGAAACATTTTGCGCTGCAGCAAAACTTATATTGCCGCAAGCCATACTTCAATGATGGGAAACCAACCAGACAAATAAAGAAAGAGTATATTCTACTGCCTTGGTTTACAGAACAATAACGCGTGAAAATTTTCCAAAGAACTTATGCATGGAAAGCTTAACTATGAGCCTGCACACGTATGGATCTTCAAAAGGCGGGAAAGTATATTTTATTTCCTATTTTTTTAGGGAATATTATATTTATTTCCTAGTTAGTTATTTCGAAATTTCATTCACCGTTCAAGCTGACAGATGCAACGGCGCTGGCACGGAAAGGATAGAGGTTTTCTCGGTGGCAGATACAGGTTAGGTTTATGCCAATGGTTTCAGAGGGATTTTCCCTTTCAGCTTTTAAGGCGATGAGCTTGGTTTGGAAGGAGGCCTCTGTGCAATCGACTTTAGCTGTTGCCATCTAGCTTCTTCCCTCCCTGTATTTTAACCTAAGTAGGAGCCTACTGAAGTGCCGGGATACCAAGATTTCTACTGCTTCATTGCAAATCTGCGTAATCCCTTTTAAGTTCGTACGATCCAAATGAGCCTGAATGACTTAATGCTGGTATACAAAGCCGAACAATGAGAACAAGTAAATTTTTGCTTCTTTATAGATTATATAGTTCTTTTAGTTTAGGCTGTAACTTCTGGAAGCAAAAGTTGGAAGATCTTTTCTCAATTCTCATTATCTAAGTCATAAGATCATGATGCGTATGAGATATACAAATCTTTTTTTGAAAGAAAAGAACACATTTAAGTTGGGAGCACTAAAAATAATCTTTTCCTTGGCCATAACAATTTGGAGTTCTTGATAGCCGGCATGGTGTTCGACAGTTCGAGCATGCATGCTCCAGCGTCCTTTGGTCACAATTTTTCCCCTCCGGATGTTTATCCAAGTATCCAGGTCCGTCGAAATGGCAGCTCACTTGTTAAGAGTCACAAACTAAAATAAATGCTGCCACTTCAGTATAATGGGCAACTCCTTGTTCGTTTTGTATAATCTAAAATAGCATATTCAATTTGTTATCACAGAATCTAAAGTTATCGTTTCCGATTTGTACCATTGATTACAGATAAGAATTAGTGCACCCATTATACAGGTGTCCACGGTATGGGAAGACCCAGGAAAACCTTTTCCAGTGAATGAGATTTGAGTAACTTCAAGCCGTCATCCAACTCATCTGTAACGCATACAAGCGATACAAACCTACGACCACTTGAAACAAGTGATGGAAGATTGTGACTTGCACAACGGACAACATTCACCAGTGCCACTTGTGTAAGTGAAACGCGGCCGTGCTGTGGAATTATGGAGTTGGTTGCAGACTCGCAGGCAGAATCAGCACGAACAGCTATTCTACCTGCAAATGTACTCTTTTGCACAATGCCTGCATGTAGCAATAGGATCAGCGTCTACTTGATCAGTTGGCTCATAAAAATGCTCCCAGACTTCTGATGTTGCTGCACGACCTCTTCTAGTCTTCATAGCAACTGGAGTTATCTCTGTCAAAGGGCTATTTGAATTATTTTCCATGTGCAATAGTAACTGATCAGCATTTGTTGGAGTTGTTTCATCTTCAACACTTAAGAGTTGGCTCATTTCTCTTCCTTGTCTTCACCACTTGTACAGCTGCTGATGAAGTGGACCTTGCTCTTTTCAATGATTTGTTTGATGTTTGCTTCTTTGATGCCCTCAAATTCTCTGAACCGATACTCTGCACAACTGGAGCTGTAGCAATAGCACCTATCTGCCCAGTAGGTGCTGGACTAAGGGCTTCACCTTCGATGCTTATAGCTGGTCTTCTTGTCCTCGACCTTTCAGCTGCCTGAGAAATGAACCTTGCTTTTTCTACTAATTTCTTTGACATTTCCTTCTTTGATGTTGATATACTTTGCACAGCTAGAGCGCTAGCCTCTGTTTCTTCAACTTCCTTGTCCCCCATACCTAGTTTATGACAAATTAGTGCCACAAAATAATTTTTACTCTGCACTTTTAAGTCTTGAACACACACACACACACTAGTGTTCACTACAGAGCAAATTTTTACTAGTGTTCACTACAGAGCAAATGGTTGATACATCAAATTGGCCAACAAGACGGACAGAGCAAACACTAGTGCTACTAGTATCAGTACAAGAGAGCAAACACTAGTGCTACTACTATCAGTACAAGAACAGATAAGATACCAAGAACAATCCACCAGTACATGTACTAGAAACCAGCTAGATCTTGCCACGGGAGGAGCTTTGCATGAGGGGAAAGAATCAGCGAATTGGATTACCTCAACCTCGACTGCGAGCAGATGGTGATGCTGATACCGCGTGAGTAGATGGTGATGCAGATGGACCAGGCCCTACCGCGTCCATCGGAAGGCAGCGGCTTTGGGCATCAGCGTCGGCGACTCGCTCACCAACTCAGGAAAGCTGTGGTGTTGGGTGTCGGCGGCGACTTGCTTGGGACGGCGATGGGCGGCGGTGGCTACTCGGCCAAGGATGAGGCGATCACCTCGGAAGGCAGCTGCGCTCGGCGTGGACAGCGACAGGCGGCTACTCGCTATGAGGCTGCCAGCTCGTGGACATGCGATGGGATCACCGGGTGGACTAGGAACCCAACCCAACCCACCCGAGATGGCGCGAGACAAGGTGGGTGGGCTTCAAACCCAACCCAACCCACGCCCACGTAACAATTGTTTATACGGGTTGGGTTGGGCCTACACGGGTGGGGTGGGGTGGGTTCCTTAACCCGTGCTCAGGGCTGCTACCAACCTGTCCAGGCGACCAGGCCTGAAGCACTCTGCTATGACTTCCGAGAAAATACCCAAGTAAACTGAACAAGTCTAGTCACGTCCCTGCACTACAGGTAATACAGTAAAGCAAATTTAACACGGTGTCATAAATTAATAGACAGGCAAAGAAGTCTGAAAATGTCGTCAACTGACGGTGTTGTTTCCTACCATACATTCAGGAGGCATGAAACGAAAATTCTCCCGCCGATTACATTAGTAGATCAGTATATGATATGACCGTCATCAACTAACAAAACGTGCACCAATGCTAGCTGTAGAAGGGGTTTGGTCCAGTTTGAGATGTCGCTCTTAGGTGAGATTACTGGAAACTATACTGTTATGTTTCTCAACATTCACACGGCTAACATACTCCAAACTACTAATAGTAGTATATTGTCCTACAGGTCCACATGCGACTTTATTTATGATTGTGTTACATGTCCATGTGCGACTTTATTTAAGACACAAGAGCACGGCACTAGATAAGTCATGCTTGGAGATTTATAAGGCGGTGCTACTTTCTTGTTTGTATGCTTCAGTTTCATGATTGTACGGCACTTACTCTTTCAAATTTCATAAAATAGGCCTAACACCCATTGGAGCTCAACTTGCAACATTATTCAGTGCGCCTAACACCCATTGGAGCTCAACTTGCAACATTATTCAGTGCTGCATAGGTTCCGTTTGGCAGGTGGCACATGTGTTTTAGCAATATGCGTATGGATTCAAAGATGTACAACTATGTGGCACAAGTTTGTGCATTATTTAAACAGATATTTGCCCATACATGCTCAAAACAAACAAAGTGAAGGCGATTTCATATTTACCTTGCTATGGTAGGGCGCTGAGAACTGCATCCCTTTGACTGCTAATAAGCCTTTTCGATCTTCAATTGCAAAAGAATCATTCAGATTGGCACAATATTTTATCTAACAGTCAGAAGTGATCGGTGAATAGCAGTGATTTTCCATTTGCAGAAGGTAGTAGAAGCAATTACTCCCAATGCATTCATATTACGAGACGATAAAATCTGCAGTCCATATTTCAGAAATTTCCTTGAATGACCGAAGAACCTGTAGGACAACTCCAGTTGAGATTCTGAGATAGTGATCATTCAGTCTAAAAAATGTATATGCTCCTGTGACAGCTCACTAGAGTACCATCACAGACAAAAAATAGCAGGTCAAGTACAATGTGATTGGTTCTCTTGTAAGAAACATACTCCTAGGAACAGCTAAATGGCAGTAATACTGAATAATTCCTATACCACCATATGTTCAAATTATACTCATGAATTCATCAAAGCTTCATATCAAAAACTGCCATAAATGTGCATGTGAAGGATTATATCATCAAGAATTTGAAGTAAACAGTACATCATTTCAGGGTAAATAAAATATGAAATGGCTATAGCCAATACAATATTGTAATGAATGTGAACTGGATAGAGGTTCCCTAATCCCTAGTGTTAAAATTGCATGAGTGCATTTCTTATTCTCTCATGTGCAACTATTCAAAACTATCAAATGAAGAATAAGAACTATATTTGATTTTCTGGTAAAAGAACCATACTTCATTTACATGACTCAATGTCAACAGCTCTTTAGGGTGTATGCTTTGAACTATGAATTCTATTTTCTTCACGCTTCAAAACTCACTGAAAAAACAGACAAAGGAAATGAAGTAGTGTCCAACTAACCATGATAATAAGCATAGGAGTAACTGAATGATTTGTTACAACATGTGCCGTGTGAGGTTTCTGCATGTCCAGTATGGCCTGTGTCCATGATCACAGCCAATTGAGACCAAGGGCATCCAATATTGAGAAACAAGTTTGATTCTACTGTAAGCATGGTCAAGTCTTATCTTTCCTGTGCGAAATGAAGCCTGCCTCCATCTTCAGAAAGACTCCATAGCCGCCTACTAATTCCAAAGGCTATCACACGGCTATCCATTTTATGCATTATGATCCCTCCCTCTGCTGGATAAAATGTTTTAATCTATCAGTTTCACCAATGTCTGGCAGCCATTCCATGAGAACATCCATGGTCACATAATCAGGCGTGCACCTCTCTTTTCTCATCCGGTCCATAACTTCAAAAGCCTTATCAGGCATGTCCTTATCTCGAAGACCCTTCAACAATGCATTGTAGGTTGTTACATTTGCAGGCACATGTAATTTTGTCATCTCATCAAAAAGCTCGATAGCTGAATCAACATCACTGTTCTTGCAGAGAAAGTCGATGAGAGTGTTGTATATTACAGTGTTGGGCTTGATCCCGGACTCACCCATGGACCTGAAAATCCTTACTGCCTCATCAACTTTACCAACTCTGCAATATCCATGTACAAGTGTACCAAAAGTCACCACCGAAGGGCGACAGCCATCATCAATCATCTTTGCCAATAATTCATCAACAGCCGAGAAATCTCCTTCTTTGCACAAAGCAGACAACAAGGTATTATAGGTGCACACATCTGGCTGAATACCAGCTCCTTTCATCTCCCCAAGAAAATCATAAGCCTCACGCAACCTTTTCTTTCTGCAAAATCCACCAATCAAAATGTTATACGCCCTTGCATCAAGCTTAAAACCTGCCTTTTTCATCGAAGACGCCATGGTGCAAGCATCCTCCAACCGGCCAGCTTGTGTCAATCCTGATATCATTGTGAAATACATGATTGCATCTGGTGGATGCCCCTGGTCCACCATCTCATGGAACAACTCCAAAGCCAATGCCACGTTGTTGCAGTGGAGAAAAGCCCCAACCAAAGTGCTATAGGCCGCAGCATTGCCGGTCCTGGCCTCCGGCCACACGGTCCTCTTCTCCCTGAAGAAATCCAGAGCGGCTCCAGCCCTCCCTACGCGGCACAAACCACCAACAATGGTATTCATTGTGACAACGTTGGGTGCCAAGCCATCCTTTTCCATCCTATCCACCACCTCAAAGGCCATGCCAACATCACCCACCCGGCAGAACGCATCGGCCAAGCAGTTATATGTAACCGTGTTGGGAGCACACCCATGCACAGGCCTCATCCTCTCAACAAACGCGACAGCCTCTTGGAGCCTTCCGGTCTTGCAGAGACCACCTACTACGGTGTTCAGAATCACAGTATCTGGGCGGACATCAGAGCCTGGTCTGGACATTCGGTCGAGCACCTTGAGTGCGTCCTGGACGCTCCCAGCCTTGCAGAGTCCGTTTATCAGAATCCCGTAGGTGACAACATTGGGTCGGACTGAAGCACCCCGCATGGAGGCGAAGAGCTGGTTCATGCCATTTAGGTCGCGTGCGCGGCCAAGCGCGGCTAGGAGGGAGTTGAATGCGAAGACGTCCGGCGCCGGGGCGCCCGCGGCGAGGGAGTCGCGGAGGAAGCTCGCGGCGTCGGAAGGGGAGGTAAAGCGCGTGAGTAGCTTGGAGAGGAGCAAGGCGGAGGGAGGAGGGATGCGGTGGCGTGCCGCAAGGGAGTGGAGGATAGCGAGGGAGCCGGGCGTGAGGGCGCCGGGCTGCTCGGCGAGGAGAGAGTACAGGTCGGCGGCCAGGCCGGGCTCCGTGGGGAGGAGGGAGAGCGCGGCGGCGGAGGGGTTATGCTCGGTACGGAGGGAGGCGAGGAGGGCGGCGGCGCTTGGGGCTTCAGGGTCGGGTCGGGACGATGAGGTGGACAGGCGGCGGTGGAAGCGGATACTGCGGACGGTGAGCGGCGCGAGCCGCCGGGTCGACGACATGCTGAATGTCAGCGGAGGGCGGTGGATTCGGACGGCAAATGGAGGGGAGGTCTGTTCCCCGTGTTCGCCGGCGGCAACTGGCGACGGAGGCGATGGGTGTGAAGCGAAACCGGGCTTCTGAGGTTTACAAGGTGGGCTTGAGCCGTCAACTGTTTCTAACATTTTGTATGAAGTGTTTTTTTTTTTCGATTCATTTTGTATGAAGTGTTTCGACATTTTCTAAGAACTGTTTCAATATTTTTTACAGAACATGTTGAATGTGTTATAAAATTGTTGATTTATGATTCATTTTTAAAAAAATCTAAGTCAAACATTTTTAGAAGCATGATTCAACTTTTTTCAAACCCGAGTCAACATTTTTAGTAACATGATTCAATTTTTTCAAACCTTGTATATTGAACAGAGTGAATCAAATATTGGGTCTAATGGGTTGAGTGTGAGTTTGCTACATATACTAGTAAAAATGCACGTGCGCCACGCACGTGTCCAAACAATGGCATCACTTGGCAGGACTATACATGTATAAAAGTTTGAAATGGTTTTAAGATGTAACCGATAACCTATTGGATATGGATAATACCGTAAGCTAAACTATTATAGTGTTTGAGGTTGATTTATCAAAATTATATTTTCAGTAAATTAACCAAAAACTTTTATCTTTTCTCTTCATAAGGCACCAACAAACCTCCTTAAGCAAATTTCTTTTTTCTCATATCTTTCATTTCTTTTCTCTCATATTAATCATAGTTTTTTCTCTAAGTTTTTTTTTTCTAGTACTCAAAAACGATCCTGACTAAGTAACTTCGCATTGATTTATATTTACATTTTCTCTAATGAATTATATGATCGCGCCTTAGCATTTGGGAAACCAGTGTGGTCTTCTTAGTTGAACAAACGCACGTGTCCATCACCTTCAAACAATTCCCCGTCCGGTCTCAACAAATTCTAAATCCTATACAAACAATTCCCCGCTGGATAACATTTTTTATAATTTATTAAAAATTAAATATAACTTAGATAGAATCGTGCAACAGTAGCCCAAAGTTTTTACAAAAATGTGCCTACCTAACATATAGATGGATTTTTGCAAATTTCCCTATATTTGTACAAGCTAGCTAACGTGAAACTTGCAAGCTATTCCTAAAGCAATCCATGTTCAGCTGTTGACTTTCCATTGGATGAAATACATTGCCTACATGTAAACGGAAGGAGTAAATTGAAAGAAATCATTTAACAATTAAACCACAATACTTTAAACTTTTATGCATCAAATATTTCTCGTGTCTGCTACGCACACACGGCTGGGTTTGTTCCCTGATTAAACAATGGAGCAGAACTTTCACATGAGCTGTAGTCAATATCTTGTTAAACTTTTACATACAGACGATCATCTACACAGTCAATAATTATTCCTTGTGCACCGGTGCACTTTCATACACGCAAAAATTTCAAAAAACATATATAGAATATAAGTGTGAAGGCAATGGACCAGATGATTCGTATAATCCAAAAAAACTCGCAACTAAAAAATAGAAGACACGCACAACATATAAGCATACATTGTCAAGCGAGTAGCACATTTCGATACTCAATATTAACTTCCTGCCGTTAGCTGCAGGAACAAATTTATAGAATTATAATATCGATTAATTCAACACTTTCAAGTCACAGATATATTTGGAGAATTGGAACATCAAGTGCCATATCTATACAACTCCCACCACCGAGAAGAAAAAACTAATTGAAACAAAGGCATTGACCAGCTGTTGATAAAGTCAATACGTCATAATAGCTTGAACACACGATAAGTAGAAGGAACAGCTACCGTAGCAGACTTGGGAGCCCACAATTCAGTTCCTTTATAATTTCTTGATAGCTCATACCATATCTTCAGGAGCAGATTCTGCAAGTACTATCATGTCATCTGGAAGAACCTGAATTATAAAAAAAATGTCCGCGGTAAACTCTGAAATTGCCTAACTAAGGTTTAAGTTTTTGAAGAGAGAAGATTCCAATGTACATACCTCTGGAACACCTCCAGACTCTTGTGCTTACTGACAACAATGTCACAGCTCTCTGCTTCCAAAATGGCTCTGCAAAATGCCTTTGTGAGCGAACTAAAATAATAAAGGCAAAGTCTCTGTGTTATTATATCTATCTGTATACAGGTCACATCTGTCACCTGAACTTCTATATTCTGAATACAAGTGCAACTCTGAATGCAGAAATGTAATAATGCTCATAGTACGTCCTGTACTACATTACGGTTCTTGTCAAGCAGAGGACATGCATTACCACGCTTCCACATTTCATTTCATTAAGAAAACCCATGACTACAACAATGTGAACAAACTGTAAGATTAGAGCACCCTCGTCAGAGTAAAAAGGCATGATTAGAGCAGTATAAGCAAACCATAGTGATGAAGGACAGCTTAAGTGCAGAAGCAATTAAATTGAAAAACAAATGGATACAGCATTTAGCCTGCAAGTTCTTATCCTGCAATTAGGATATGGAAATACATTCAATTCTTCATCTCTGACTGATGAAATCAACAGCCTATAAGGGGTGGAGGACAAAATTCTCATCTCTAAATAATGCAGGTATAGAAGTAACCATTCACAATGCACGTGCAATAATTTTAGATTATGCAAACAAACTTCTTTTGCTTCATAATTTCCACAAATGCAGTATTCAGATTACAGATAGAATCTGTAGGCTGTTGCATAATTTCCACACATGCGGTACTCAGTTTACAGATAGAATCTGTAGCTAGGCTGTTGCATAATTTTGAAAAGAAACAATTACGCTTTGCACTCTGTACATAAGATTTAAATCTCAACTTGGTCTCGTGTGCTAGGTTCAGCAATTCAGTTATGGGAACGTTGAACGTGTCCATGTTCATCACGTAAACCCCTCCCAATTCTTAGTACATGCAGTTGACGAATCGAGAGGATATGAGGGCCGCGATGCATACCTGGATCGATCTATCGTTGGGTGGAGACGTCGAGTTGATTCCCCCACTCCCCTTTGCGTGATTAGGGGCAGGATCTGTTGTCCGGAGCACCATCTCCCCTACACCGAGATCCAGCGGTGTGAGGGCGGCGGCCTCCGACAACTGCTGCTCCAGCGGGCTCACTCCAATTTGTCATCGTGGCTGGGAGGATGAATCTGGAATTCGCCAAGACAAGATCAGACAGAAACCTGCGGGTGGATCCAACGAAACTCGATCGAAATTTACCCACGGAAACTGCGCCGCCAGATTAGAAACTAAATTCAGAACAAATAAGATCAGGGAAATCTAAGAGAATCGGGGATCAGAGAGTGGACCTTGGAGTGCCGGCCTCCATCAATGGCGGGTCATGGCCGCATCCCCTGCTCCATTTGTCGGCGCAGATCGCCGGGGACAGAGGCCGGGGAGAGAGGGGAGGCGGCCGGCGGCTGCGTCAAGCATCGACGGCGGCGGAGCTAGTAGGGTTTCGGTGGCGGTGGGCGGGTGCGTCGAGGGCGAGGAGCGCGAAGAAGCACTCCTGGGCGACGGCCTCGTGGTCGACGGGGCGGAGCTGTAGAAGGCAGGCGGCGCGGTTGCTGTGGAAGACGGCGCGGTCGGGGTGGCTCCGCGGGCGAGGCGGAGCGTGAGCGCATATTGCCGCAGCACCGCCGAGCGCGAATGGAGATCTGGGAGGAATCTCTTTTTTTTTTTTTTTGACACCAATCTGGGAGGAATCTCGGCAGGCTCGAGGGAAAGAAATCGGAAAGGAAGGGAAGAAAGGTGTAAATCACGGGCGGGATCGTGCGGGCGGGTAGAGATGATCGTGGGGTGAGAAAAGTAATCGGGATGTCAGGTTTTTTCAACGCGCGATGACGATGTAACGTCCCCCTTGTCCCGTGACGACGTATGTGGGGACGGTTTTGGCAGGATTGGATGGTAGATTAAAAGGGTGAGGGTCTAAATCAACGGCTGATATACAGGTGGGGTAGATTCTGGCAGGTGAAAATTATTATCCTCCCAACTGGTTTTTTAAGGGTTTAGATGAGGTCCCTAATAATGCAGGATATTTTCATCTGCTATGGCTAACTTCACGAAGGCATGCAAACCCAAAAAAACATCTGGATGAGTACTGTGCCTCACCAAGTATGCAAAACAGGAGGCATTTCTTTGAAGAGAGAGAAGATGCAAAAATGCACTCCCTCTCACCACGAATGCATTTAGAGCAGCGCTCTCATCCACCAGCATCCGTCGAGCAAGCGCCTTCCTCCCAGACCACAAGCGCCTCCGCCGCGGCGCAGCAGGTGCCCTTGCGGCCTTGCCGCACAGCGCCCCGCCCCACGCCGCGACGAGCAGTGGCGGAAGAGAAGGTGGCGCCCTAGCTCCGAGAGGTCGTCGCGGACGGCATGCAGCTCGCGCGCCATTAATTTCTCGTCGTCCGGTGAGGCGTCCTCAATTAATCGTACAAGGTTCTCCTCTCACTTGCGCAATTGCCTAACCTCTCCTCCTTCCACTTCTGCAGACGAGATCGCCGGAAAAATCCATTCTTCCCCGCGCGCCGTTCGCGGTGCTCACCACCTCGCCGACGAGATCACCCTTCCGCCACCCTTCGACGTCGACATGTAGCATGGGGAGGAGCTCCTGTCACCCCGAAGCTCGTGCTCGTGCCGTTTCCGCCAAACGTCCACACCATCGACGGGAACGTCGCCGCCCCTCGCCGCCGGCGTAGCCCCGTCGACTGCGCACGTGAAGATGCTCAGGTTTCGTGGTCACCTTGCTCTCCTCGTCACGTTGCTCCCTCCATCTCACTCTCTCTCTCTCTCCTCCAATCTCAGCTCAGGCTTGTTTATTCGATTCGAACCAGAGGGAGGAGTGGGAGCGCGGTGCACGGCGACCCTGCCGGCGACTCCGCGGCCTATGGTGATGACGACATGCACGACAACTTTGACGACTTCGACCTGGACGGCATTGGCGAGGACGATGACATCGACATGCAAGAGGTTGTGGAGCGGCAGAGCAGGGCGGCGCGGCACGCGCGGCCGAGCAGCGCGTGTGGGGGAACTGCATTTGTCCATTTTCCTGTTCTGTTGGAGACATCAACAAAAATTGCATCTTCTTTTACTGTACACATGGGGTAAATGTCCATTTGCCTCTCCAAATTGCATCTTCCTTGTTGGAGTCAGTCTCACTTCAGCTCGTTACTTGTAATGATGCAAATGTTGATCTTGGTCTTGAGAAAACTTAAATATAGTCAAGGTGCACGAATTTAAAATCAGTAATATAGTAAATACTTGCTCAAGCAAGTGGTCCACAAAAACCTTTTCGATGGTGGACCTCAATGCGTTATGCTATCCTGGACTACCGGATGTTAAGAATGGCTTGAATAACAGTGACAGAGCTTAAAACTGAATTAAAGAACCAACAAATAGAAGTAGTGGTGAAATTTAAATAATTTATTAGTAAAGTAAAATCTAAAAGCTGGGGGGATGAGGGGCATGGGCCCCTTTAACCCCAGAAAAGCTTCGATGCTAAGTAGCATAGGTACAAGAGTAAGATCATAAGGTTGAGCCGTTGACTAGAATGTTAAGGCGAATGGAGGCACGAAGGAGAGATGATGCGTCTTTGATGAGTGTTAGAGCATCTCCAAGAAAGCTCCATAACCTTCTCTTAAATAAAAATATTGGGGTTTATCTAAATAATTCATCTCCAACAGCACTACAAAACTACTCCTAACTTTTTCATAAACCTCAAACTCTCCTCATTTGTAGCTACAAATAGGGAAAAAAAATTAGGTGCCCCAATTCATGCTTCTCCCATGGGTCCCACCAAAGTTTCCCCCGCATACCGGCTGAAAACAAAGCTCGCATGGAGTCGTTCACCGCCGGTCCACTCTCGTCTCCGCCGCAAGGGCAGCTCACCTCGGGGCTCATCCCTTTGAAAGTATTCTATGCATTGTGAGATCCAGGTAAGCATTAAGACATCAAGTTAACGATTAGAAAAATTCAAAGTTGAAGGCAGGATGGTACCTGGAGGAAGAACGGTACATGCAAGACAGAGCAATATGAGACCAGGATGCGAACTGTGGCTGCAGGCGTCGTGTTTACGGCAACAGCGATTGGAAAAATGAGTTAGCGCCGCTCTAGGGCGGTGGCCTTGCCGACGCACGGCGACATCCTTGCAGCGAATAGGCACGCGAGCGTGAGGTTGAAGATGGCGATCGGATCGTGAAGACGCTGACGTGGCTCGGTTTAAAAATTTTTAGGATCTATTTTTTCAGAACTGTTAGAGGAAGGGACAAAAGTTGAGCCTAAAATTTTCTGGGTTGGTCCCAAAAAGAGGTTTTTGGGGACTATTTATTGGGGCACTCTTGGCGATGCTCTTAGCGAGAACTGTTCTGAATTTGTAAATTGGTGCTAATAAAAGTATGATTGCGTTTAATGTTCCGTGCAATTCCAACTTTTAGCATGATCGAAATTCAGACCTAATATCGTGCGTATGCACGAATATATTTTTTCAAAGAATGCATAAACCTGTGTTAGAATATATTAGTCCGTGGCAAATATCCACATCGGTTAATTGTCTGAGACCCTAAGCGAGCTCCAGACGAAACGCCCACGCGAAAAGAAAAGCGGCGGTGGCGACTTAGAAGAAGAAGAAACACCGGCCCCCTCGTCTCCGGCGGCCTCGCCGTCGGCGGAGGAGGGAGGCCTGGCATCCCGGTGTCCGTTTTGTTCTCTCATAAGTTTAGATAGGTTAGGTGTTCCTGCGGTGGTCGCTCCTGGCGGCAGCACCGGCGTTTTTTAGGGTTAGGGTTTTTCTAGTAGTTCGGCTGAAGAGGGTGGCGACGACGTACGGCGTCGTCAATTTCATCGGCATGGAACACTGGAGGAGGATGCGTCTCGGCGGTGGTGGCGAGTCGAAGGTGCCATCATCGATGAAGAGTAAGGTACTCCGGCCCCTCCTTTGTCTCGTCATTGGTTCTCTATGGCCATGGCTGTGGGCTAGTGAGAGTTTGGTTTCAGGTGGCATTCATCTGGATGTTGCTCGGATTTGTGTTTTCTCATTGCGATTATGATGAAGGAGGCGACGGTGAGCTCAGCTACGGGCTCGACGGCGGCGAGTTCTTCATACTTGCATGTGGAATATCAGTCTACCCCTCTTTTGCAAAAGGGTTGGGTCTCAGTTTTCCCCCGTCGGAGATGAGGATGACGGTGGTAGACGGTGAGATGGCCGTGTTCTTTCAGATCGGAGATTTCGTCCGTGGCATATCTGGGATGATGATCCTAGATGGTAGAATTTACGGCTCTTTCAAGGTTTCTTGTCTCCCATCAGTTGTGTTGGCGTTGATTGGGATGCTACTGTAATCAGGGGATGTAATATGCTTCAATATTAATAAAATTCCCTTTTCGCAAAAAAAAAAATTGTCCGAGACCCTGATCGACCTGTGGAAATCTTCATTCATATTCCAATTTTACATATCTACTTTACATCGCCAGCCCAATCTATACAGCACCAACACCTGGCTCGAATCTTCTCTCTATGACGATGCAGATATATGCAGTACATCGATACAACCGGCATGCAAAGATGAGAAAAACCAAAGCATGCAATTCTGGGCAGGCATACGTACGCACCGCACAAAGAAATTCAGATGCACGTCCTTCTCTACTCGCCATCTTTCTCGTCGTCCTCGCCTCCGACCAGGTACAGCTTCTGGCCGTCATTGACCATGTCGACGTCGAGCACCCTGGCCCCGTCCTCGCAGAGCAGCCGCAGCCGCGAGGCCGGGCCCGGCACGCCGAGCTTCTCCTGCGCCGAAGCGACGAGGCCCTCGATGGTGTGCGGGATCCACAGCACCACCCCCTCTTTCCGCCGCGCCTCGCCGCCGTCGCCCGCCGCCTGCCACGGGTGGTACGGGAACACCGAGCACCGCCGCGGGTGCATCTTGTCTGCGCAGATTAAAACAAGGAATCCTTGTCAGATTGGTTGGTAATTAATTCGCACGTGATAAATTCTTGCAGAGAATATGGTTGTGGGGGCCAGCTGATCTATCGGGTTCGTGCCTCTGATTTCGTCGCCGCGCTCGGGGAACCTGGCGAGCTCGTCGGCCTTGGCCTTGTCAAGGAGCGCCGCCAGCGTCCGGCCGCCGCACTTGCGGCCTTCGTCGAGCGGAGTGGTGCCCCACCTGTCGGTGGCGAATACGCTGGCGCCGGCGTCGATGAGGATCTTGGCGATGAGGTAGAGGCCCTCGGCGGCGGCGATGTGGAGCGGGGTGCGGTGGTCGTAGTCCCAGCAGTTGGGGTCGGCGCCGCAGGCCAGCGCGCGCCGGATGAAGTCCGAGTCGCCCCTGGCCACAGCCGAGCACAGGTGGCTGCCGGCGTTCGTCAGGCTCAGCTGCGCGCCATTGCTGTGCAGCAGCGACGCCACCCGCTCGTGCCCGCGCTTCACCGCCTCCAGCAGCGGCGTGTTCCCGAATTGATCTGAGAAAACACAGTGTCAGCCTGTCAGGAGATTGATGAACGAATGGCAAAAACAATGCAAGAAACTGCCTGGATCGAGAGATTGTACGTACCGGTGAGGTTGATGTCGACGCCTTCGTTGATGAGGAACTGCACGACGTCCTCGTACCCTCTGGAAGCCGCGAGATGCTGCAAAAGGAACAAGTTAAGACGATGCCACCACGATTGAGATGATCTTAGTGCTGAACTGAACCTGCCGATTAGTATATACTCTAGATCGATCGTACCAGGGGAGTCCGGCCGTCGTAGTCCGTGTTCTTGGGGTCGGCGCCGGCCCGGATGAGGCTCTTGAGCTGCTGCAGGTCGCCGTAGAAGGCGGCGCTGTTGACCCGCAGCGTCAGCTCCGCCTCCTGCTTCCCGATGTGGAGCGTGATGTCCGACTCCAGCTGCTTCACCCGCCCGCCGTACTCGGTATTCTGCACCCACCATTTCGAGGCACGCACGTACGCAATCAGTCACGCATAGATCAGCTCGTGGATCAGGAGCAAACAAGACACGAGCTGCAGTCTGCAGAGCTTAATTAACCGCGACGCCGTACCTCGGTGAGGTTGCTGAGGATCCTCCTCCCGTCGACGAAGTAGATCTCGAGGATGTTGGTGAAGGACTGCTTGTCCAGGCGCAGGAGGCGGCAGAGCTCGCACACGCGCACCGTGTAGGGCTGCGGGATGTTGCACAGGATCGCGATCTCGCCGAACGACCTCCCCGGCTCCAGCATCAGGAGCGTCTCTTCCTGCCCGTCCTCGCCGATGCCCACACCCTCCTGCGTTCATCAGCACCAGTGCACCAGCACCAGAACGCACATGTTCAGTCGATCGACGACACACAAAAGGGGAAAGTGCAATACTACTGAGTTGAAAGTCAAGCACGACCAGTGACGAAGCTTGGGGCAAACTTCAGAAGGGGCCTACAAGCCACTCTAGGCCACAGCAGTGGCCAGACTAAGGGAAATAGGCTAAATTTACAGTGTATTACTGTTCGTACAAAAAAAAAAAGAAGAGTTTGCTGAGCCAGAGGGCCGGGGCCCCTTTGGCCCCAATTAAGGGGGTGTTCGTTTCTCTAGGCCTAATTTTAGGCCGTTTAGAATCTTGTTATTTAAAAGTATTAAATAAAGTCTAATTAAAAAACTAACTACAGAATCTTGTACTAATTCGCAAGACGAATCTAATAAGGGTAATTAAGCTGTGATTAGACGATGGTACTGTAGCATCACTGTAGCGAAACATAGCTTAATTAGGCTCATTAGATTCGTCCCGCAAATTAGCCTACATCTAGGTTTTGTAATTAGACTTATTTAAGACGCCTAAATAGCAAGATTAGTTTTGATGTGACCTCTAACCCTAAAAACACGAACAGGCACTGAGCTCCGTCACTGAGCACGACATGGAGTTGAACTCACCAGTGCACCGTGGCAAACAAAGTACAACTGATCAACTGCACTTCCTTGCTCCAGAATCACTTCTCCGGGAAGGAAGAACTCCTCTTGCAGCCGGATCACCTGTATATGGAGCAAAAGAACAAATGTAAAGAAAAGTTTTGATCGCCGTCTGAAAAATGAATACCAGTACGCATTCGATCAGTATATGCACAAACAAAAAGGCATCGTACTTACAATTTGTTGAATGAACTCTGCTGAACATCCCTTGAACAGCGGAATGCTTTCGATATAGGGCTTATACAGTGTTTGAGAAATCTGCAAATTAGAGACAACGTATCGTCAGCAAACTCACAACAGCACAGGTAGGCTGACAGTTGTAGGAACGAGATTTTTCACAACAAAACTATGGCTATGGCTGATCACCTTTGCTCGGATAGAAATTGGGATGTCCTGAAGGACGGAAGCTTCTGTGTAGCTGCTCTCATACTGTAATCTCAAGTGCCCTTTGATCTGTTCTCTTATTTCCTTTCCCAGTTTATTTCTGTTCATGTACCTGATCACTTCTTTCATCTTGTCCCTGAATCGCTCGGTTCTCGAGCCTTTCACAATGAGTGCAGTCATGTTACCGATCAGGTAAGCGCCAAGAATCATATCGAAGGAGACATAAATCATGATGAATATCATTTCTCTGACATTGACAGCATGAATGTCACCATAACCTGCAGGCATAAAAAGAACAATTCAGGTAAGTTTTTCAGAATAATAACGTGCTGAAAAAAAGTACTCCTAGATTAAAACTTACCAACAGTTGCCATGGTGACAATTGCAAAGTACAGTGATGTTATATAACGTGTGGCAAGGTCAATATCCCTGAAATTCTTATTGCTGTAGTCTCCCAACTGTAAGCTCCCTATCCATGTATATCCTTCCATTGTTTCAGGAAGCGTTGTGGCCAGGTAATAGAAGATGCAGGCAGCTGTGTGTGTGCAGTAGATCTCAACAACGATGAGTTTTACAATCCTTGTGAAAAGGTAGTTCACACGTATGTCCTTTTCCAATTGCCAGAAGAAATCCGAGACCTTCAGAGCCCGTGTCAAGCGAATCCACAGCAGGTATCTTACTTCTTCTTTGCTTCCACAAGCCTGTTACAGAATCGTCACATGTTAACCAGTTGTCATAACCACGCAGGTAGAACTATGAAGCTCAAAGTTTAGAAGATTAACCTTGTAGATAAAATCCCATGGAAAGCAACCAAGAAGATCAAAGATGAAACTTGATTTGCAGTATCTGAATTTCACGGAGGAAAAAAAATAGTGGTTAAAAACACATTTGATCAATTAGTACAGAACACAAAACCGCAACCAGTAAAATTTAATTGTAATCTTGTAACGTGGATGCCAAACTATTTAACTATAACAGTTTCTCTAAGAACGCAGACAGCATAGTAGATTCGTTTACAAATGTCTGACAATCTAAATTGATGGTCAAATTAGTTTACAGGGACATTCGATATCCAAAATGACACTTCCAGTTATGACTGAAGTAGGTCAGTAAGGAGCTGACAAAAATTACCGGAGCGCAATAGCATTAGGATCGTAGATCATGCGATACGTGTCAGGGTCACGATAAGCCACGAAGAATTTCACAACAATGTCGATGAGGAATGCAATCTGCCCAGCAATGTCCAGAAAGAAGAGTTTCCTTGGGAGGCCTCTGAAGAAGCCGAACTCCAGGGGCGTGAAGAAGGAGCTGTACACCGCCCAGCACAGGATGAACCTGGTCCATAACCGATACCACCTGCGGCACAATCCATCCAAGAGAAACCAGGACATGTTAGCACCTTCACCATAGTTCACAACTCAAAACATACAAAGAAATTTTATTTTTCTTTTGAGTTGTAAAAAGAAATTTTTTTTTACCGCAGCTAAAAACGAAGGTTAAAAACTTAAAATAGAAGGAACTGAGGAAGGTCGAGACCCTGTTGGTGCGATGCGGGTAGTTGTACTTGTGTTGTCTAAAAAGACAAAGGTCGAAACCTGGAACCCCTCATGGCATTTGCAGGTTAGGTCAAAAGAGTAGGTCGGCCAAAATGGGCCCTTGATCAAGCACTGCACACTGCAGCACACGGCATGTCGTAGCTAATCAATTCTGTTTCAGGTGAGTTCATACGCATATACCATCAGCAGCACATGTGTATGTCTGCGATGACGTGGCCGTGAGTGGATTCCTCTTGCGCACCGATCAAATGGCCACTTTATCTAAAAAGGGAAAAGAGCGGCCACTTCAAAATGACATACTCACTGCCATGATTACTGAGCAACATATACCTCAGATTCCTAAAGACAGTAATCATAGATGGTCTTGATAAGCAGCCTGCTGCATCATCAGAATTTCAAGTTCAACCCTCTCAAAAAAAAAAAATTCAAGTTCAACAAATCCACAAGGCACTGACCTATCGTGCTGGCAGTCAAAACGCAAAATACGCATGGTATCATTATCAGTTCCGCGATCGTAGCTAATCAAAACAAAGACAGCCCACATCAAACAAAAGACATCATAGCTGTCAAAGGAGATCACTGCACGACCCTAACGCATTGCCAACCTACGCATCCCATTAATCTATTGCTTTGCTTCAACCCGAGCATAAATCTCCCCAGTAACAGTCCAAAACTGCTTCGGCCATCCTGATTGATGTTGCTTCAGAGTTCGTCAGCCCCGTTCAAATTAAACTTCCCGTCCAAATCAGCCGAGTAGCCAAATTGAACTCGGAGTGTAGAACTCGGTAAACACGGCCTCCTGAGTGGCCGTACACCTGGATATGGCGTGCGAGGGCGAAGGGTGCTTGTATAAGCTATAGCTGCGTTGTCGTATAGCGATAAGCATGCAGATTGCAGGAGCGCTGTATATTGTATTGTTTGATTTTTTGCGCGGTAACAACTACGCACACATGTAGATGTTGATAGCTCCAACCATAAGTTATGTTCCTGATCTTTGGGGAAATAAAAATGGGTTTTGTGTGTCTGTGTTCAGCTCGTTTACGCCATGATTAGAAAAAGGAATGCCATGTTGGAAGGTAGTGCAGGGTTTTGATGAACATGAAACAGAACAAACTCTATGAACAGGATCATATATACTTCCTCGAACTTTGAATAGGCGGCGTTTGGACAACTTTCTTAACTTAAATGGAACGAAGCATGTTGCCCAAACATCAAAGCATTATAACCAGAGAGTAGTGCTGAAAAGTGCCTCTGAAGTAGTATTCATGAAGGAGAAAGAAATTAAGCAGAAGCCACGGAAACATTAAAATGGGTCGTGCTTACCGAGTGAAAAGGGTAGCACGGTTTCATTTTTTTAATTTTTTTCAGAATTTATTTCACTTTCATTTTTCTCTTAAAAATCACTTTTGGTGTCCCTTCAGTAGTTTTCCTTAAAAAAAATCACTTCAAGTTCTCATGCTAAAATTAAGCTGTCCATTAATCCCATTGATGCCAACCTCCTGGATTCCAGAAAGCACTCTGTGTTTCTCTGATCGCGATTTGACAAGCAAGCAGTGTCGTCCGGCTCATCCAGCTCCACCCATCTACTACCACCCAGACTCTGCTCGCGTGAAAACGAAACGAAAAACACACGGACAATTCCGTGCGACAACGGCTAGCTACTGGCTGCGCCGGAGTCGTATGTCATAATAAAAAGGGCGGTGGCTGGTGTGGCCGTCAGAGGTAGCCCCGTGAACCCGGGCAAGCTAGATAGCCAATTAGCCATGTCGTGAGCTGGCGAGCTGATCATCAACCGGCGGCGGAGTCTGCGGCTGTTGGGCATCGCTGGAATGAACACTCCGGAGAAGATGGAATGAGTCGCTCAAAAATAGCGCGAATCCAACCGGAATCCGCTCCGCTCCGGCGGAGCTCGCGATTGGCAACAATCAAAGGCCACCCACGGATCGACAAGGAAGAAACGTTTCGGGTGCTGTTAGTGTTAAAAATGTTTCTTTTTTTTTCCCTGGTCGTCGCTGGTCAATTATAGCAGCAGCTCGCGGGAGCCATCCGATCGATCGGAGGAGGCAGCCGCGCGCGTCGCCGCCATGCAGCGTCGAGAGCACGCCGCCGTCGCGAAGCAAGCTTCTAGAAGAACACAGGAGAATTAGGGACGGGTGTGCGTAACGTACTTGTTGTCGGGGTGGATGACGAGGGCGTGGAAGAAGCCCTCGGCGTCGGTCCCGGCGGCGCCGAGCGGTCGCCGGAGCCGGCGCTTGGGGCGGAGGCGGCCGAGGCGGAGGTCGGAGCCGAAGAGCGCGAGGCGGCTGCCGCGGGAGGCGGCGATCCGGTCGCGCACCACGTCCACCACGTACTCCTCCTCCTCTTCCTCCGGCTCCTCGGCTCCCTCCGCCACCCACCGCTTCGACCCCAGCCCCCTCCCCATCGTCGTGCTCACGGCGCGGGCGGACGAACGCCGGCAGGCTGCTGCAAGCGCCGGCAGCGGCGCGCGTTCCGAGGCTGGCGACGGGTGGTGGTGCGAGCGGGCGGTGTGCGTTTGATTTGAACTCGAATGGAGATGGCGGCGAGGCAGGGGTTATTTATAAGGGAGGGAAGTGACTGCAGGGTGGGAGCGGACGGAGCAGAGCAGAGGCGCGCAGGGGAGGGAGACGAATGGGGTAGCCTCGTAGTGGCGGTGGCCTTTGTGACCTTGTGGTGGGGCACTCATGACTCATGCCGCTGGATGCAGACGGCCTGGAAAACGAATGGCAGGAACCAGTGGGATTTTGATTGTCCCCTCGGCGCTCTTAGAAACCATGACTTAAAATCTCCGGCTAATCTATTTAGCCGCAGCTTTCAAAACAAGGCTATAGCCGGCTATTAGCGGGATTTAGTAGCCACATCGGGTTATAGCAGCAGTTATAGCCGAAGATTTAAATTCTTTGTTTGAATTTTTTTTTCCAATTCCACAGTACAACTCAGACACTCATGACGCAAGCACACTCACCCTTATGAACGCACATACACAAACCCTACCCTTATAAGCATCTTCGAAGACTGAGCTGGCAAATCCTCAAGATTGACGAACTCACCACTGGCGCCTCACTGTCGATGGCCACGTCGCGTACCGCTGAAAGCACAACGCCGTGCTCCCACGGGGAGTCGAACCCAAGACCTGAGGTGCTACTGAGGCTCTTGTAACACTAGGCTACAGGCTCTTTCGTACTTTGTTTCAAATTAACACAGGGTGTTTCAAAACATAAAGTAGAAAACACTAGGACTCAGAGTTTTTTTTTTGTTTGTTGTGAACAAGTGAAAAGGACCAGTGAATTGTTGTGAACAAATGTCATTTTCATATGACGGAGTATGAGAACTCAGACACTTCCTTTAGCAGAACTATGTTCTTTGTAAGCACCATAATTACCCGCATGTACCCCATGCTCCTATAGGGTAAGCATGTGGGCACAAAAAAGACGATTCTTAGCCTAGTTATCTTTTTATGGTACTTCAAATTAGTCTTACTTTGTCCGTAATAACTTTATCGGAGCGTTGTTATTTCTGTTCAGCAACAAGAGGTAATAGGTACAATCACAGCACATCAATATAGGGGCCGGAACTAAAAAGTTCTAGGACCTGTTAATAAGTAGTGGAAAAGTGTTTGACGTGCCGCATAAGTATTCTCATGGCTCATGCGCCATTGATGTCTTTTGAAATTGTAATGGTAGTAAAAGGTTCTAGTAGTGGTGGAAATCAAAATTTGGGAATGATATTTCAGTACTCAGAAATGTACATACAGTTAATTTGTATTTACTTCAACACAATCTTGAAAACTTTGGTGAGCCTTTTGATACTCAAACCATTGTGCACGCAATCGATATTTTTCCTGGGGCACAAATGTACGATCTAATATATTATTTATTTGGAAAAAAAACCCACTAGTGATCAGTGGTATGTTCGGCTCTGGAGTTGGCGTCAACGATTTCTCTTATGAGGTGATGAGGACATCGCTCTTTCGGATACACATGTCACACCTCCGCTGGATATACAAGGTCCAATCACTAGAGCTAGCGCACGACAGCTGAATCTAGAGGTGAGCTCGTTCCTAAGCACTCATTTATATGAACTTGAGGATAGATTGCTACCTAATGATTATATTGTGCTTAGGAACCATGGAGAGGGTCAGGAGATGATTGGAGAGGAGCTTCGAGGCGTGGAGGGACAGCAAGGGCGTCCAAACCAAGTTGGAGTCCCAATTGAAGTCAACTTTGGATCGGTTTCGGAGTTCAGGAGCAGTCTGCACTAAAACGATCGCCCAGGTCGCATACGGGCTCGGTTTTGGACGTTCTTCATATGCATGGAAAGATAATTTGATAACCTTTCCAATGGCGCTGGTCTCATGTCAAAATTCGTCCGGAGTCATCGGGAATCGTCGAAACAAGTTGACGTCCAGAATCTGTCCCGGTGCTGCGCCACCGTAATTTGGCCTTTGGGCTTTGTATCGTGTTGGAGCCCATTAGTGGCGCGTCCAGGGGGTCTTGCACGCCCCTAAGGTCTATATCTACAGTAGCCGCCGCCCAAGTTAGGGTTGGGTTTTGCTTAGATTATTCTGTTAAGAACAGTTTCGCCGTTCATCGGTTTGTGAGACCCCAACTCGTGAGCTTAATTCAGTTTTCAGCAATTTTGGTTGCAATCTACTGTGTTCTTGCTTGTGTTCTTCGATTCGCAGGCAAGGATAAGCCTTCTTGGCGAGGTCGACCGTGCACCGCCGGTCGATAACCTGAGGAGACGTGGTGCTGCGATTGCGGGGTTTAGAACGTGTTGTTCTGAAGCCTGATCGACGTGTGTCAAGTCTCCACCAAATCGAGAGTTATCAGAACCTTTCGGAAGATCGGGAACCCTAGTTCACATCAAGTGGTAATCAGAGACTCAGGTATACCGTCAGGTTCGCCTTTCCTTTAGATCTTTTTGTGTCGTCGCCGTCGTCATCCTAGAATCCACAAAAAGCCCAAACAAAAAAAAAAATTAGGTTTAGTTTTTCCTTATCCCAGAACCACGTCTAGCCTTTCTGCATAATTTGATTTCAGAGTCCGTAGTGTTGAGTTTGTGTCCTAGTCCTGTTTTGTTGCTGGTTTTAGTTCGTGTTTGATTTCAGTTTGTGATTTTTCCATCCGCTGCACTTCATCGTTGAAACCCTAGCCGCAACACCCTGTTTTCGCTAGTCTTTTTCATCCCACCCACCACACCCTGAATTTGGTTCTCTGTTCCTACCATATTTCGGTGTTTGATTCATCTACATCCCACCCACCACACCCAAACACGCTGCAACCATCCGAATTTGTTTCTCCTTCCCCGATTTCAGTTTGCCTTGTTTCAAACCCTGACTTGACATACCTTCGGTAAAACGGCCATAACTTTTCGCTCGGTTCTCCGTTTTGGCTCAAATTTTTACAGCAGCTTCCTCACTCCGAAACGCCAAAATCAACTCGCCAAAGGCCTGTTGGGGTTCGGAATCAAGGTTAAAAAAATTCGGAAAAATAAAGAAAAAAATTGATTTATGAGATTTTAGGTTTTCAGAAAACGTGTTTGATTTTCTGTAGACCGCATATTCCCTCAGTTTAAGTTGATACTTTGTGGTGATCCTATTCTTGTGCCCCTGATTGAGAAAAAAATATCAAAAAAATAAAAGAAAAAAGAAAAATCAAAAGCATTGTGATTGCTACTAGTGCTAAAAGACAAACAGGAGGCACATAGGAACACCCTTGCTGTCATTGGCTGATTTCTTGCTGTCTCTGCTCCTTGTTGTTCACTTCTAGAATTGGATACGAGTATACCAGCAACTAGGACCAGTGCTTTGGACATTTATTCAGCATTACTATCTGTTTTTGAATTGTGTCCCACTCACATATTTGGCTTTCCTAGCTCCACATATCACTTCTGGACAGCATAGGTTTTTGACCCTTACAATCGCGGAGCACGCCTTCCAGGTATCCTTTGCCTTGTTACTAAGAACCTTGCAAGAGCTTGGCTAGAGGCTTCCTTTTGCTGTGTTGAGAGGCACCACTGCAGTAGTATTTGATAGGGATAACCTTCACTGTTTGTTCCTGTTTTTGTGTCTATCATGGCAGGAGACGACGATGCAGTTGACGATCCTCCCAAGGACTTAAACGAATGTGTCAGTCAGAAGCAGCTAAAGGTTGCTCTTGACAAGTTTCTTGAGAACATGAAGGCGACGATCCAGAAGTCGGTTGATGAATCTGTCGGCAACCAGACAGAGCGGCTGGACCGGAGGATATCCGCACTTCTAGACACTGTTCAAACCAATCAAGACACGGTTACCGCTGTAACCTCCTTGGTTACTACGTTAACCGGCAAAGTTACTGAGATGGAAATCGACATAGGCATACAGGACGACACCGTGTATGATGACAACGGAGACATTGATGCAGCAAAGACCCAAGAGAATAAGGATCGACGTCGCCTAGCACATAACACTCGCGGTATGGGTCATCATCACCGACAACATGGTAATCGACCTCCTGACGATCCCTATGCTAAAATTAAGTTTACTATTCCATCGTTTTCGGGTGCATATGATGCCGAGGGCTATCTTGATTGGGAGATGACAGTAGAGCAAAAATTTAGTGTCCATCTTGTTCCTGAGCAGCATAGAGTTCGGCAAGCTACTAGTGAGTTTAAGGACTTTGCTATTGTTTGGTGGAATTCTCTTTTTGGTGATGAAATTCCTAGAACTTGGGATAAACTTAAGGAAACTATGCGAGATCGTTTTGTCCCACCTTCTTATTATAGAGATTTGCGAAAAAAATTGCAGCGTCTAGAACAAGGGGATAAATCAGTACAGGATTATTATGGGGAGCTTCAAAAGGGTTTGCAACGCTGCATGATAGTAGAGGACGATGAGGCCGCTCTTGTTCGTTTTTATTCTGGTCTGAGGCGTGAGATTCAGGATATTCTTGATTATAAAGAATTTAACACGGTCAACAAGTTGTTCCAGTTTGCTATGCTTGCAGAGAAAGAATTGCAGGGACGTGAACAGCAGAACAGGAACAAGACCGCCACATACACACCACGCAGGGTGCCACCTTTGGGGCTGTCCAAGTCCACCCCTTCCCGGCCGCCTCCAACAGCCTCCAGCGCTGCTGCTCCCGCAGCAACAACACAGCCCCCCGCACGCCCTTCAGATGCGGGAAAGAGTGTGGTGCCGGCACCTGCTAAGGGTGCTACCTCTTCATCGACGGGACGCTCTTCTAGCATTCAGTGCCATCGCTGCCATGGGCTTGGTCACATGCAAAAGGATTGCCCTAGTCAGCGGGCATATATTGCTACAGATGATGGAGGATACATTAGCACCTCCGACATTGAAGATGATGATGACGACATGGAGGAAGACGGTCAGATTTTTGGCAAGGAAGACACAATGTCCTACGGCGTCCACATTGTGCAGAGGGTGCTCAGCACACAAGTGCACCAACCGGACAGGCTACAACGACATAACTTGTTCCAGATTTTCTTCGTCATCAAGGAAGGTCGCGCACGTGTCATTATTGATGGAGGTAGCTGCAATAATTTAGTGAGTTCTGATTTTGTCAAGAAGCTTGGCTTGACAACTCGCCCACACCCAAATCCATACTATATTCAGTGGTTGAATGATTCTGGAAAAGCTAAGGTAACACACACTTGCAGAGTTTCCTTTTCTATTGGTACTTATGTTGATTCTGTGGACTGTGATGTGGTACCTATGCACGCTTGTCATCTGTTGTGGGTAGACCTTGGGAATATGATAATGATGCTACGCACCATGGTCGAAGCAATAGATATTCTTTTGTGCATAAAGGACAGAAAATTATTTTGGTTCCTTTAACCCCTGCTGAAATTGTAGAGGCTGATAGAGAACGAACTGCTAGTTTGAATAATTCTAAATCTGAAAATCAGCAAGTTGCTAATTCTCTTTTTCCACCTAAAAATGATAAGTCTACACCTAATTCTAAAGCCGAGGGGATTAAATTGAAGGGTGCCGTTATGCTTGCTACAAAAAGTGACCTTGCTGAAATTTCCGATGATGATGTTTGCTATGCTTTGATTTGTAAGGGCGCTTTATTTTCAATTGATGATATTTCTAGCTCGTTGCCCCCTGCTGTTACTAACCTTTTGCAGGAGTATGAGGACATTTTTCCAGCAGAGATACCTCGGGATTGCCACCTATGAGAGGGATCGAGCATCAAATTGATTTGATTCCGGGTGCAACATTACCCGACCGCGCTGCTTACAGGACCAATCCGGAGGAGACTAAGGAAATTCAGCGACAAGTCCAAGAACTTTTGGACCGTGGGTATGTACGTGAAAGCCTTAGCCCTTGTGCTGTTCCTGTACTTTTGGTTCCTAAGAAAGATGGTACTTGGCGTATGTGTGTTGATTGTAGAGCCATCAATAATATTACTATTCGTTATCGTCATCCTATTCCTAGGTTAGACGATATGCTTGATGAGTTGTGTGGTTCTATAATTTTCACAAAGATTGATTTGCGTAGTGGTTACCATCAAATTAGAATGAAACTTGGAGATGAATGGAAAACGGCTTTCAAAACTAAATTCGGTTTGTATGAGTGGTTAGTAATGCCTTTTGGTTTGACTAATGCACCTAGCACTTTCATGCGTTTAATGAATGAGGTTTTAAGAGCTTTTATTGGTCGGTTTGTGGTGGTTTATTTTGATGATATCTTGATTTACAGCAAGTCTTTGGATGAACATATGGATCATTTACGTGCTGTTTTTAATGCTTTACGAGCTGCACGTTTATTTGGTAACCTTGATAAGTGCACCTTTTGCACGGATCGTGTCTCTTTTCTTGGCTATATTGTTACTCCGCAGGGCATTGAGGTGGATGAGTCGAAGATTGAAGCAATTGCTAGCGGGCCAGTTCCTCAGTCTATCACACAGGTGAGGAGTTTTCTCAGTCTTGCAGGTTTTACCGCCGCTTCGTCAAGGATTTTAGTACCATTGCTGCACCGCTGCATGAGTTGACGAAGAAGGGTGTGGTGTTTCATTGGGGAATGACACAGGAGGAGTCCGTCGGCACTTTGAAGGACAAGCTTACACACGCACCGTTGCTGCAACTTCCAAACTTTGGTAAGACTTTTGAACTAGAATGCGATGCTAGTGGAATTGGCATTGGTGGTGTTTTGATGCAAGATGGTAGACCCGTTGCATACTTTAGTGAGAAAATAACTGGTCCTGTTCTGAATTACTCCACGTATGATAAAGAATTGTATGCACTTGTACGTTCTTTACAGACGTGGCGTCATTATTTGTGGCCTAAAGAATTTGTTATTCATTCTGATCATGAGGCCCTTAAGTATCTTCGTTCTCAAAATAATCTGAACCGTAGACATGCTAAATGGGTTGAATTTATTGAGACTTTCCCTTATATTGTTAAACATAAAAAAGGGAAGGATAATGTGATTGCTGATGCTTTGTCTAGACGATATACTTTGCTGTCTCAACTTGATTGTCGGATTTTTGGCCTTGAATCAATTAAAGAACAATATGCGCTTGATCCTGATTTTAGAGAGGTGTTGTTGAATTGTAAAGAAGGGCGGGCATGGAACAAATTTGTGCTGAATGATGGGTTTTTGTTTCGAGCTAACCGCCTATGCATTCCAGTTGGTTCCGTTCGTCTATTGTTGTTGCAGGAAGCGCATGGAGGAGGATTGATGGGGCATTTTGGTGCCAAAAAGACAGCGGATGTTTTGGCCACTCATTTCTTTTGGCCAAAGTTGAGGAAAGATGTGGAGCGTTTTGTGGCTCGCTGCACCACATGTCAAAAGGCTAAGTCTCGCTTGAATCCACATGGTTTATATATGCCTCTTCCTGTTCCTTCTATTCCTTGGGCAGATATTTCTATGGACTTTGTTTTGGGATTGCCTAGGACTAAGAGGGGGAGGGATAGCATTTTTGTTGTGGTGGATCGTTTTTCCAAGATGGCGCATTTTATACCATGTCATAAGACTGATGATGCTATTCATATTGCTGACCTCTTTTTCAAAGAGATTGTTCGTTTGCATGGTATGCCTTCTACTATTGTTTCAGATCGTGATGCTAAGTTCTTGAGTCACTTTTGGCGTACTTTGTGGAACAAGTTGGGTACAAAATTGTTATTTTCTACCACTTGTCATCCACAAACTGATGGACAAACAGAGGTGGTGAACCGCACTTTGGGGACCATGCTGCGAGCTGTTTTGAAGAAAAATTTGAAGATGTGGGAAGAATGTTTGCCTCATGTGGAGTTTGCATATAATCGGGCAACACATTCTACCACCAAGGTAAGTCCTTTTCAGATAGTGTATGGTTTCAATCCTCGTGCTCCAATTGATATTCTACCTTTGCCTACTAGTAAGGGGATAAATAATGATGCTAAAGAGCGTGCTGATTTTATCTTGAAAATGCATGAGACCACCAAGTATAACATTGAAAAGATGACTGAAAAATATAGAATTGCTGGTAGTAAAGGTAGGCGAGAAGTTAAGCTTGAACCGGGTGATTTAGTATGGTTGCACTTGCGAAAGGATAGATTTCCAGATTTGAGAAAGTCTAAGTTAATGCCTAGAGCTGATGGTCCTTTCAAAATACTTGAAAAGATTAATGATAATGCATATAAACTTGAGTTGCCTCCCGAGTTCGGGGTTAGTCCTACTTTCAATATTTCAGATTTGACACCTTACTTGGGAGAAGAAGATGAGCTTGAGTCGAGGACGACTCCAATTCAAGAGGGGGAGGATGATGAGGACATCGCTCTTTCGGATACACATGTCACACCTCCGCTGGATATACAAGGTCCAATCACTAGAGCTCGCGCACGACAGCTGAATCTAGAGGTGAGCTCGTTCCTAAGCACTCATTTATATGAACTTGAGGATAGATTGCTACCTAATGATTATATTGTGCTTAGGAACCATGGAGAGGGTCAGGAGATGATTGGAGAGGAGCTTCGAGGCGTGGAGGGACAGCAAGGGCGTCCAAACCAAGTTGGAGTCCCAATTGAAGTCAACTTCGGATCGGTTTCGGAGTTCAAGAGCAGTCTGCACTAAAACGGTCGCCCAGGTCGCATACGGGCTCGGTTTTGGACGTTCTTCATATGCATGGAAAGATAATTTGATAACCTTTCCAATGGCGCTGGTCTCATGTCAAAATTCGTCCGGAGTCATCGGGAATCGTCGAAACAAGTTGACGTCTAGAATCTGTCCCGGTGCTGCGCCACCGTAATTTGGCCTTTGGGCTTTGTATCGTGTTGGAGCCCATTAGTGGCGCGTCCAGGGGGTCTTGCACGCCCCTAAGGTCTATATCTACAGTAGCCGCCGCCCAAGTTAGGGTTGGGTTTTGCTTAGATTATTCTGTCAAGAACAGTTTCGCCGTTCATCAGTTTGTGAGACCCCAACTCGTGAGCTTAATTCAGTTTTCAGCAATTTTGGTTGCAATCTACTGTGTTCTTGCTTGTGTTCTTCGATTCGCAGGCAAGGATAAGCCTTCTTGGCGAGGTCGACCGTGCACCGCCGGTCGATAACCTGAGGAGACGTGGTGCTGCGATTGCGGGGTTTAGAACGTGTTGTTCTGAAGCCGGATCGACGTGTGTCAAGTCTCCACCAAATCGAGAGTTATCAGAACCTTTCGGAAGATCGGGAACCCTAGTTCACATCATGAGGTGACATGGAGGTTAGTTGTCTTCCTCCTTTTTGCAAAATGATGTGAAGTTCTTGTATCCCCTTTCGGTGGATTTTGCATCTGAGACATCGGAAGTGCCAATGGCGTGGGCAGTTCTCTGGGTGGCTTCTATGTTCTATCGGATCTCAATTGGAACTATGCCGGAATTGTTCCATTTTTTTCTACTGGCATGGAGATAGTCGTTTCTCTTTAAAATTAAAGTTGTTCTTCATGCCAAATCCATCTTGGAGGGAGTTTCAGGATGGTGGATGTTGCAGCCTTTTCAATCTGGTCGCTGGAGAAGAATAACCAATATGTGGATCATCCGCATTTACAGAGGAAGAAGAAGAACATGAGCTTGGAAAATCTTATTGTAATTTTCTCTCTTTTTTTTCAGGGTGTATTGTGTAATTTGGGGAAATACTATGGTTTCCTTTCAATATAATCACCACTTTCACAAAAAAAAACCATTTTAGGTTGTCTTAAGTCTACTTTTTTTAAAAAAAAATTGATCATGAATATCGCAAAAATCACAGACTGACAATATAAAGTTGACGCTATTAGATAGAGGCATCATGATTAATATTTGCATAATATGTAATTATTATTGTATAAAAATTATATCAGTCAAAGTTCTATTTGGTAGTTTCAAATTCAGATCATTTTTTTCCAAACGTTCGACACAGTGCATGGTCCGGTGCAGCCTTGCAAATCAACCAGAGCTACACGTACTCCGCGCCGAAAGCTTGTGCCGTCAGAGCCACCATGGCACACGGCCTGACGTCCCAATAGAAACAGGGACTGACGGACCTGACCTGTGCGCCATGTAACAGATGGAACACGAGCTTTTTTGCACTGTCTTTCTTTTCAGCCTTTTGAACGTGCGCGCGTGTCTGGCTCTGGTGCACCCCACAAAACCACCGAAATCTCATGTACAGTAGTCATGTGGCCGCGATCTCTCGTTTTCAGAGATCGGCTGATCCTGCCGGGACGCATTACGTCAACCTCCTCCATCGATGGATCTGCTCTTGTTCGATGTGTCGGGGATCTGGACGCCCATCCACGTCGGAGCTACGTCACGACGTTTGCCAGTGTACTGTGTGGATCTGCGAGGTATGTATACCGGGGCATGGTATTACTGAAGGAGAGAAAAAAAGCGCGTCTCGTATTGCCTTCAATGAGAACAGTTCGTGGAACAGAATGCCCGTGTTGCTTATCTTCATGCCCTGTGATGCGTGCCCGCAGTAACACGTCTACGATCTCGTAGTCCCAGGGGGGCACGTAGAGCTGATACTATGCCCTTGTGTGCATGGAAAATTAAAGTCAAGGAAAGAGCGAAATAGTAATTAGTATAGTTCACCTTGCTATTTACTAGAGTTAACTTCAAAGTATACGTACATCGTCGTGTTTGAATTGGAGGTGATACACAGCTAGCTGCTCTACGTTTCACGAGCTAGCTACCTTGCACATCAAAATTTCTTGAATCTGGCTTTCAAATCTGTTCAAAGGCCGACAACCTGAGTGATCCCGCTGCACTGATCAACCAGCCACTGATCTGCCGATTCGGGCACGCGATCTTTGAAGCAGAGCCGCGCGATATGATTCCCGGACCAGCCTACGCAGTTTTGGGCGTGCAGAATCTCACTTTTCACATATATCCAAGGGCTGTCTCGGCCCACAGGACAGGAGCACCAACCGCGCGCGCCACATGGCGCATGCAACACCCAGGAACATGCGTCGATTGTCGCATGCGATGCGAGCTTACAGTTTTGCGATCGATGCAGTGATCAGACTCCGAATCGATCGGACTGGCAGCCAGGGAAGGGACGTCGAACGAATCCTAGGAATTTTCCCCGCGAGTTGAGGCCGCTGCTGATGATTGGACTGATCAGCTCGCGTCAGCTAGGGGAATCCAGCGGAGCTCCGCGCCGTCCGCGGTGACGTACGTCGGCGGCGCGCCAAGTTGTGCGGGTCACCCTCCATCTCCGCGGCCGCGGGCGGGCTGGCTGACCGGCCTCAACACACCCACCGTTGGTGTAGCGCAAGTAGCTAGGCTCTAGAGTTAGCTGACGATGCGTCGCGTCAACTCGCTAGCTTGAGTTCGTTTCCGGCCTGGTCTACAACACGTACGCATGCATCAATTTCGTATACTACTTGCTGCTCGGAAATACAACTTCTACCTCTGATCAGAAATAGTATAAGTACTATACCCCCGTTTCTGGAATATAAACATTTTGGAACGGAACGAATACATTCATATAAAAAAAGTATATGTAGAATTAACCTCATAGATCAGAAAAATATTGTTCTAGTGTATGGTCTTTTTATTCAGAATAAAAACTTTATAGACATTATTGATCAAAGAGTCATATTTTCCCTTATATCATAAAAACATTGTAATATATATGTATTTTATAGATATTCCCCATATTCGAAGGATGTATACTACCGTCTTATTTAAAAATTTATAAAAATATAAAAACAAATAACTCATAATTAAAGCATATTTTGCGATAAACCAAAATGAATAATGTTGTCACAAAGATTTTGAATAAGATGAATAGTCAAGTTGATGTCTGAAAATTAACAAATCCTTGTATTTATGGACGAAAGGAGTATATTATATCTTTTAAGTGTCAGCGCGCGAGTAAGAGCTACGCATAATAAGCATTGTTGTCCGCCGACATCTCGTGAGCCTACTTCCGCGGTTCCGCCTACCTATCAATGCATGGTCAAAGGCCCAAATATTGCTAATTAACTATATTGCTCCTCTGCTCACTATACTCATACTCCACGTAGGCCGTAGCTGATGCAGGCGAGTGCTTATCGCAGACTACCGTGGCTCATTCAGGTCTTCAGCAATGATCGATCGGCACGGTGACGTGTTTGGACCGGACATCGGCACATACATAGGACCAACCTATTTTAATTCATTTTCCTTGTGTATGATGGAATGTGTCCAGCTAAGATCAAGCTATAGATTGCAGCGGCACGTATTTTTCTGTCAGGTGGGCTAGCTAGAAAAGGTCAGGCTGTTCCGATTATTCAAACAGTTTTCATCTGTCAAGGGCTTGAGTTGTGCACTGATCATACGCTTCTCGTATGTATATGTGTTGTCAAATGAGAATTAAGCATACAGAGAGAGGCCAGCTGGGAACTCGAGGTTGTACCTGGTGAAGCAGACGATCGATTGCATCAGATCGATCGATCTCCAGTTGTCTCGCGCGCGGCGGTGTCGTCTCGTCTGTGATCGGTGATCAGTGAAATGTTTTCATCATTGACGTGTAACATGTTAGTTCTAACTAATACAGCTTGGTTTCCTTGCAAGCAGCCTCGGATCGGGCGCGCTTTGTTTTGAGATAGTTCCACGCCATTCAACTCAATCAAAATCATAAGGAGTTATCGACTGTCATGAGCATGGAATTTCGCCTGCGATCGACCAATTTACATCAACCGCACTACGTTTTACTCACTTTTTACAAGGAATACAGAGAAAGATTCAATGTCTACAGGGACCTTAATTTTCTTTTCAAGGCTGCCAAATGCAATTGCCTTAATTTGAAACTTTGTGGTTTGTGACAACTGATGGTGCAAGTGATATACAGCGTGACCGATCCACCCATCCATGGCATGGTGGCTAAAATGGACAAGTAAAGGTTGGTTTAGTGCCGATCGAGTGCAGACCAGAATTCATGCCTTTTGGGACTCTAGCCACAGCAATTTTTTTCTTTACTTTTTGGACCAAAATCAGTGGATCAGGTATATCTTTGGGTCCTGCGGACTTAAAATAAACATGGAAAAATTGAAATTTAGGAAGTCTTTCTTATGTATGCGATTTATCCATGGCACCTATCTACCTGAATTTTCAAGCACTGAAATGGCTACTCCCTTTGTTTTGTTCTGCACTTTGCGGTGTACTGGCCACAGCTTTATCAGGAATAGTTCCTGCTTTGCTTCAGTGTGTCAGGCAATATTACTAAACTGGAGATTTGGATCGTACATACATAAGCGCATAAAAATGTTGCCCTTTTTCTGTGCACTGTCACCCTCTTTTCCGCGTTTATTTTACATGATCTGAAACGTCTCTGGCACTTCTATACGTAAATAAATGTCACAGGCTTGTGAAAACGTTCTCTAGCTTATACTTAATGAGTATATTTCTACTATTAGGGTGGACTGGTGAGTAAGAATCGACTCAATGCTTCAGAACATTTGTTATGTCTTATAAACGCAAGAAATTGTTTCTGCTATCTGTTAGCAAGTGCAATTTGCATATTGCGCAAATTTCATCAAACAGAGATGCAGTGGAGCAAAGCTACCTTGGTGCCAACTTGCAATAAAAAGAATCTCAGCCCGAAATCGGTGCGTGAAAACATCTCCCACCCTAGTAGCTTTCAGCTGGCCACTTGCATTGCAAGCAATGAGGCAATTGACCACTCTAAGCAAGTTATTGGCCGCTGATCTGTGTTCAAGGAATCTAGACATGTAAATGTGTAGGATTGACTATACCAATTGACAAAAGTGTATACTTTTATAGCTTCACCAATACTGAAAACAATTGGATAGCCACACCATCTAGGGTCCGTGTTTCTTTTCTTCAAATTACCATGCATGGACATTATTAACCAAAAAAGTAGTACTCGAACGTATGGATGTCCTGGTTGCATTGGTAGTGTGCACCTAGACCACTCACTAATGTTAGGATTCTCTATGTCATTTATTTGTTGGCATGTTCATGTGGATCATGACTACTTCATGATGAAGCAGCACAAGATAAAATCAACTGATTAAAAACTGAAATTGTAGTACTGCCTGAGAGCTGGAATTTCAAAAGCTCCTCAGTGCTGCACACCGTCACGCCGTGTCATCTTGTCCTTAGCAAATGTTGTTCTTACCCCAAACGCAGGATACTGACTTCAGTTAAGTTGGGTGGAGATCGTATGACATGCATTCCTGGGGAGGAGTGGAAACGGTGGGGTGTTAAATCTAACCCCACGCCACGGTACTTGCAAACACCGTAAAAGACCTCAAGAAGGTTGTGCGTGAGCACTGCCTAATTGTCCTGTGACATATGCGGTACATACTGAGAGATGATGATCAATACTATTTAATCTTTTAAAATTAGGTACTGATTTGTTGGAGATGTTTGTGTATTTTATTTTATTTTTCTTGCGAAGATATGTCTGTGCATGTGGTCGACACACTTGAACAGACAGATTTGTGTGGCCTGGTAGGTAATTAGGCCAGCCTAACAAATTCAACTACGCGCAGGAGTGACGCACGTCGACCAAAAAGTGTACCGGATCATAGCCCCATTAACGTGCACCCCGCTAATAATCAGGACATAGTATTTGCTTAATTGTACGTCACCCCACATGGTACAGTCGATAAGCGGAAATTAAAAGATATATATGCATCATGATCGAATGGTGTAGTAGCTAGTCCAAATCAGTTTTACGATACTCCTTTCATCTATTTAAAAAATATATAAAATTCGTATTTTATGTTGGGTCGGTCTTTAAAATAAAACGCTAACACAAAGCTCACATCACCGATATTGAGAGCTCACTAGGCACATGAACTTGGTTAGGACCTATGCCATTCAAAAATACAGTACGTAGCAATGTGCAGAACAGCAAAATCCGTGAATCGTTCTTTTCTAGACAAGAATAAAATGGAAGAAAAACAATGGATCAACCAGTGTAGACGCCACTTTTTCCTTGTTTCCTTCTAGATTCCTTTTTACCCCATCTAGTACGTAGTGTGATCTGATGCAGCAAGCTGCTGACAAATCTCTGGCGAATCGCTTCATCAGAGAGATCATCTGACACATCTTTAATTTGGTTTCTTTGATGCAACTAGCTGGCTAGTGGCTTCATAAGTTTTGGTTTTCTCTTCTATATATTTTTACGTTAACCTAACCTAGTGGTACTAACTGAAAACCATGGCATACATTGTCAGTGTTAGAATCACACTACTTTTTAACTTTTTGTTTTTGAAAACACTACTTTTTACTAGCAAAAAAAAAACTCTACTTTTTAACTTGCAGTCAGCCTGAGACTACGTATGTGAAATTATTTGGCTTTTAACATTTATCTAGATAGAGCAACTAAGGATGTGTGTGGTATGGTTTCGCTTCTCCTAGAAACAGAAAAGTTTTAGTTTCTTCTTAGAAACATTTCTCAATTTGAAATAGAATCATTTGTGAAATTATTTGGCTAGTTGTAGTGATTCGATTTCACCAAAGATGAAAGGAGAATGATTGAATTGTCCAATATGACACTAGGTTACATTCCTTTGCTATAAAAGAAAGTGTGGGGCAAAATACAAAGATCAATCTTTAAATAATTAAAGAAAGAAAAAAGCAAGTAAACGTGTTGTAAATATTTTTGGCCCATTGAGCCCATTGCCCGCTGTGACATGGCCTAACTTGAAACGAGTAGTTTTTATTCTCCCTTATCCCTTCGTAGCTTCGTCTTCCTCGCTTCCTCGTCCGCCGTTGCCGCAGCCTCAAGCTTTGATTCAGCACCAATGAATCGCAACTACACTCATAAGCAGTAAAATGAAACGCCATCATTCCTCCTCGGGCAAAGCATGGGTACGGTTCCGACCGATTCGATCCAGAATCGTGCAGGATCAAACGGGGCCTAACTTTCAGTATCGTTCAATCAAATGACCAATTGTTAATTTGATCCTATATGCTAATTTGCACCTCTGTTCACGAGTTCACGCTTCACCTTGGACTCACATGCAGGACCGGCTTGTCACGAAGTCAGGCTCACCTTTTTGTCACGGTATTTTGCATATACTGCCGATGGCGGCATCTAGTGGATGTGAAAAGCGTTGGTAAAGCAATAGTTTTCGGGTAGTTAGGTCGTCACTATAGAGAAAAGATATACCGGAGGAGGCTGTCACGCACGCACGCCGGGAGAAGGATGTGGATGATGCATACGTACGCACGCATACCGAAGCATATGCATATATGGCACGAAGTGGCTAACCATGACGTAGAAGACGCATGCAGTTGGGTAAGTAAAGCAGAGAGAGAGAGAGAGAGCGCGTTCCTATTAACCGGAAGACCCGTGGGCCCACATGGCTCTAGCCGCTTTGCTCTGCGTGGAGCATGACGTGACAGTGCCTTCTCTGTATGCCGGGATCCGTCACGTAAAGGCATATGTAAAAGGATCGGATTAGCTGGCTTTGCGGTTTGTGTGCATACTCTGCCTGGCCATTACGGACGGTCAAATGACAAAGTAAGTATTCTGGCTCGCTGGCCTATTAAGGGAGGGTTTATGTTGATGAGGATTACCAAATTTGGTTAATTCCCACCCCAGGAAGGAGTGTAATCCCCAAAAGAAACTTGTGACCTGTTACTAACTTGGGAACATATCTGGTGGAAACCAACCACTTCGTGCAAACTATGGAAACTTCAATCTTAGCCACACGATCTTGATCCAAGGGGGAAACTATGGAAACTCAGGAGAGGTGGGAGGAGTGATTTGCAGGCTTAGGGAGGTGGAAGGGGTGATTTACAAAAATGACTTTGCAAATCACCCCTCCCACTTTCCTGAGCGCCCCTTTGGATCAAGATCTTGCGGCTCAGATTGAAGTTTCCATAGTTTGCACGGAGAGGTTGGTTTCCACCTGATACGTTCCCTACTAACTTTTCTGATTTATAATAGCAAGAAAATCTTTAGCTTGTTAGTTCTTTACATAGAAATATTGCATAAATTAGGCATTTCGGATAAAACAGATGACCGAACCGAAATATGGTACCGAATTTTTTGTATACTCAAAATATGACAAAATTTCCGTGTAGTGATCTTGAAAAACTGGTTTTTCTAAAAAAACCTCAAGTACCTGAATAAAAAACACGGGTACACCGAACGCCCTGGCTTGGCGGGATTCATCGCCTCTGCCCACCCCCTTCCTCCCTCACGCTAAGCCTAGGTTCGTTGTGCTTCCTCCTCGTCCGTCGCCGCTTGGACGCCGCCTACCCGCCTAGAACGCCGCAAAATGGCACCCTCACCTCTACATACTCCACTACCTATGCTGCGGACTACTTCGTTGCATACGAGAAAAGATTTAGTTTTTAAATTTGTTGGACCAAATACTGTTATGCATAGAACAATCCGTCTAAATAGCTGGAACATTTTGGATTTCTATTGTTGGAACAATGAACGATTTCTTTTTATTTGAGGAACATCTGGGTTTGATTCATGAGGCGAGTAGATGAACAGTTTCCGAGTTCGGCCTTTGTTTTTGTACCACCCACCTTGTCCTATTCTTTTCTTTCTGATGGGAAAAAAAAACTACAATGGACCATTTGCTGCGGTTCCCAGATAATCCAGCCCATCTTTAAGTATCAGCCCACCCACGGGACGCCGTAACGTCTTTTTCCCCACTGAAGTCGAAGCGGGCCGCGCCAGCAGCCTCGAAGTTCCATTCCTCTGTTCTTCGAGTCTTCCAGGGTTTTAGGCATCGCCGCGCCGGCTGGAGATGGCGGAGCGGGCGAAGGAGTGGCTGCTCGCCGCCGGCGCCGGCGCGGCAGTCGGAGCGCTCTCCGCAGCCGCCGTCACGAGACTCCTCTCGAGGTAACCAACCGGGCTTCCCCTTTGCCTACCCTGAGCTCCGACACGGTCGCGCCGCGGCGTTTCTTCTAATGCTCGCTGCCTTTCGCCGTTTCAGATCCAAGCGGAGAGAGGGGTATGTGCGGGATCTGCTGGAGTCGAATGGCGTGACGAGTGGTACGCGTGCGATAACCTCTTATTGATGTTTCCTAATTGGCGGCAGCTGTGTTGCTTAAGTGCTACCCTAAGTTGTTTGATTAATTGTCTTGTAAGAACATATCGAAAAAAAATTTAGCCCGCTCGTGTATCGGTATATGTGTTTTTATTTTTTGAATTTTGTGTTCTTTTGTTCACTTTTGTTCAAGTGCTGTCCTGCTATCTTAATTTTTTTCTTTGTTGTGGAACAGGCAACGCCCGACCTGGTGGGCGCCCAGGTGGTGTTGGTAACTCGGATCTTCTCTCTGATGAAGTGGTGTCCGAACAGCTTACAAGGTTTCCATTTCTTTTTCTTGGTAGAGTTGAGTGAGCATTTAGCTACAAACCATCTGTTAGCATCTGCTTGGTTCATCCAGATAGTTTATATTTCACAGCTAATGAATTCTAAACTTGTTGCGTTGGGTATGTGGGTTTATATACTGGTGCCAAATAACGGCATTGCTTGATATGCTAATTTCCACTGCTATCAAATTATCCTGCTTTTCATATTTTGATAGTCAAGTGATGTAGAAAGTGATATATCATTTATATGTTCTTGCTGTGCAACTGGATTGTTAGCATTTCACCCTTCACATTCTAGATTTTTTAATTGATGTTTTCAAGTTTTGTGGGATAACAACAGTGGTTGCTTTCCTTGTTTCAGGAATATACAGTTTTTTGGCCTAGACTCTCAGAAGAAAGTGACTGAATCTTATGTTGTAGTCATTGGTCTTGGAGGGGTTGGCAGTCACGCGGCTTCAATGCTCCTAAGATCGGGGATTGGCAGGTTGCTCCTTGTGGATTTTGATCAGGTAAGAATTTTTGTCACCCAGACATTGATAGATGATATACTTATGACGATTTGAAAATGAGTATGTTTGTTTTGTGCAACACTTAAGCCCTAAACAACGGCCTTGGTATGTTCTCCTTGGTTCCACTGCAGTGTGCGAAATTCAGAATTTTTTTCTGACCCTTAGCTGTTGAATGACTGGCACGACTTTTGAATTTCATATCCAAATCAGATCTAGAATCATTGTTTTCTCTACCTGTTGGACCCTGCATTATCATTTAATTCTAGAGCATGCATTATAACCATGCAAAGCATTCATATTGAGTACCCATTTTTACGCAAGGGCGCGCTTGCTTTATATTTCTTTCAGTAACATCTTGCATTTATAATAGGTGGACATTAATAAGACACTCATGATATATTGAAAGGTCTCACTCTCGTCACTAAATCGACATGCTGTGGCAACCAGAGATGATGTTGGAACTCCAAAGGCATTCTGTCTCAAGAAGCATTTTTCGATGATATACCCAGAGTGCCAAATAGAAGCCAGAGTGCAATTGTACGAACCATCGTCTGAGGATGAAATTCTGTCTGGAAAGCCTGATTTTATTCTTGATTGCATCGATAACATTGATACTAAGGTAATAAATGACACTGAAGTGTCAAATTATTATACAAAAATTAATTGGAGCATTAGTTTTCATTCTTTTGTAAGTTCTTTCACATATACATATTAAATGCTTATCTTTAGTGTTGAGGCATTCTTTTTATGTTTCCTTATGCGTTAGGGCCTGTTGGGCATTCTCTTTTCAGCTCTTAATAATTTTTTGCAACGCCATATGCTTTCATTGCAATGAGGGGATCTTCTGGTAGTATTACTTCCAATCTTTGTTTAGATAGTCTATATATGAATGTGAATTTCCATGCCTGTAAGTTTGATTGGTACCTCAAACTCACCTTCTTTAGAAGAAATGGCTTGTTAGAACATAAGTTATGTGCACAACTATGTGTTGTTTACCATTTTTATGTTCTACCGGTAACCATTGGGAAGTCCGTGACACTTGATCAGGTGGCACTCCTCGCGGCTTGCGTGCGCAGAGGTTTGAAGGTACTTTCTGCAATGGGGGCTGGAGCTAGAGCTGACCCAACTAGAATTCGTGTGGCGGATTTGAGAGAATCAAGCAATGACCCCCTTTCTCGCGCGGTGTGACTTCGACACTTCTTTCAAACGTTTTAATAAAATCATTCAGTTCTATTGTAAATTGGTATGCTAATTATGCCAATGTCCAACCGGTATTCTGTAGGTGCGGTACCGGCTTAAGAAAGATCATGGAATTGAGGGTGGAATACCAGTAGTTTTTTCGCTGGAGAAGCCAAAGGCAAAGCTACTTCCCTTTCAAGCTTCCAAAGAAGAGGAAACTCCGTCAGATTACCAGGTCAGTTTCTCTTGGGTCTGCATTACCACCTTCCTTCTACCCTGCTTGGCCAATGTTATATTTCATATTAAGAGATTTTAACATGCCACTGCTAGTTGCTCATATTAGCAGTGCTTGGTGTTGAATAAGTACTAACAACATGGTTTACATCATTATGCAGATAGTGCCAGGATTTAGGGTACGGATTATCCCAGTCTTGGGGACCATTCCTGCAATCTTTGGTCAAGTTATGGCCTCATATGTGGTTACTCAGCTTGCCGAGTTAGATTTCCAAACGGAGCCAGTTGTTAACCTAGATTTAGATCATTACCGTATCCTTCATCAGCGTCTTCTTGAGCATGAGGAGATCACATATGGAACAGCCGAGCAAGTTCTGGTATTATGTTTCTTCCTGTCTAAGCTCACCTCATAATCTGATCATAAAATCCTTTGGTGAATGATGTGGTTGAGACATGTTCTATATCATGCTGGCAGTAGATTCTTTTTCATTATTGCATCCCTCTGTTGATATGTAAGATTTTCTTTTTCATTTTTTACAATTTCAAGGTAGATGCTGAGGAGGTAATGTACATTGTCAAAGAATTGTGGCGTGGTCGAAGTGCTAGAGACCAAAGTTTGAAGGACACTGGCCGAAAAATGTGGAGATCAGTCAATGAACTAATGCTTGTTCGGTATGCTCCCTTCGTTATATTAAATTACAAAACATGGGCTGATTACTTGAGACTACATCTATCAAAATTGTTACAACATTGATTGCAGTCTTAAGTCTTTAGGGTGTTAAACTGTTCAAAACCTATTGAACAATTAGATCCTATGTAAAATTGATATTTGGTACACCATGTCATTATGATTCTAACAAAAAACTTGTAGAATCATGATCACTATTTATAGATGGTCCTGCCACATTCTATTTAGTTTGTAAGTATCTTACAACGTTGAGATCATTGTTTAAAGGGATATCTGGTTTGGGTAAACATATTAACACTATTTGTAAAATTGTGTAGATATAAATTGTGGATTATAAAATTGTCAAACCATCCCTCATGGGATCAAACTTCGCCCCTGAAAACCGCAATAAATATTGGTAAATAGTTAACAAAACATGTCTGCTTAGGGACTAAAAACAGATTCTGGTATAAGGAAATGGAGAAATTCATTTTATAGTAGCGCTGCAACATGGCCAAACATTCTTTTATATTTGGTGAGACTGACTGTAACTGATCCGGTTTACTAGCTTCATTGAACTTGTTGCCTATGCAAAAGTTATTATTGTTAAGTAAGCTTTTAATAGTAGCTACTTATTTTTGCTGCTTTGATATTTTCTTTTGTTAGGTGGGACAAAACAAAGCCTGCTGGTGTGTCAAATTTAGTACTTCTTAAGTTTAGTGAGGTAATGAGTCTTCTTTACTTGATGTAAAACGAAGTTAAATTCCAAGATTACATATGTTGAGAAAGATCAAGGTGTTTCTTGTTCTCATCGTTCATTATCTTGTGCCTCAGGCTGATGCACATGAATCCACTACACTGGATCGAATAAAAGAAGAAGAACCAGAATTTTACTCTATGGTTTCGAGGGTCCTGAAAAGAGCTGAAATGGAGTTTGCTTTATGAGTTGATGATCACTGAACTTATTGGATTTCCAAAGCTGCTATTCAGTGATAACATTGGAACTAATTGAACAAAAGGGAAAAGGGAATATTCAATTTGGGGATCCAGTTTTGGGAATAGCTGATCATGGCATTAAGTTGAAAAATGATGTGTAAGTTTCTGCCTCTGCAGTCGACTATCTTCAGTTTGCTGTAATCATGGAGTCTGTTACTTGTGGGCTTTGTATGGATTTTTTTCCCATCGGAATCTGTAACCAGCCAAACATCAGGGGGCGGAGGCAGTTTTGTTGCGTAGGCGTGTGCCTATGTAGATCGTGAACCAGCCAATACTCTGTAATTTTTTACCTCACATGTTACGCAGGAATCTTGTGAAGTCAGCAGGGAATGGACCCAAGGACTGAATCTGCAACCTCATGCTTTCCAAAGAATAAGACATGGGCTCATAATTCATGTGGCATCTTATGTTTTTGAATACGAATGATCCTTTACGAATTGAATGTTGAACTCTGACCTGGTCTGGTCGACTTCAAGGGTTTAGACTTGCGTGTCATCTCCATGTGAAAGGAGCTCGAGCTTGAGTAGTCGTAGCATCAACATGACTTTTAGATGCTATTGTTTGCCAAATCCTTTTCACATTCTGTTTATGAATTTAAAGCACCCTGTCCCGCGAACATTTCCAAAGACCTACATGCACTACAAGAATAGCCATCTTTCCCGACAGTTTATCTATTAGTGCCAACAGTTTTTAGTTTATCTAGCTAAGTATATTGCATAACTGTGAGTAATGACCTTGTTGGGAATGACTTTGTTGGGAATTAACCAAAACTGTTAGGAATACATAATTATGTATAAGAATAACTGTCGGCCACTTGTTGCAAATACTGAAGAATCATGAAACTATTGGCCACCTAACAAGACTGTCGGTAAACATCCAGAATCTTGTAGTGATGGCGCCTTTTTGTTCTGAATGTATGTTGAGCTGCACCTTCAGACTTAATATGTTGATTTACTATTACAAGTTAGAAACACTACTAAATGACTCAATCATTAAGGAGTATCTGTCACGTGCCTAAAATCAATGCTAGCTAGGAGTTTTAGTGCCCGAATCCCGATTGCTTTTAGGTATTATTTTGCGGGCGGCTGTCATATTCATATTCACATCAATATAGGTGCGAGAAAGGCAAGGGTTCAAACAGAGCTGACATGTGGGGCAATATATCGTTTTCTGCAAAAAGTTATGAATAGCATACGTGAGTGTTTATTTCTTAGGTCATCCATCCTTCACTTTAGCATCGGGCCATAGCAATAGGCAGCACTCCACTAGGAATTTGCAAGGATTCTTGTAAATATAGAAGTTAGAGACATTGGTATTTGAGGCTCTACACTTGTTTTTGTTTTTTTAGGCGAAGGATCTACATTTCTTAGATTTATATTCATTTAACTGATAATGTCCTTATATATTTAGTCACTAGATCAACTCATCCAAATGTAAAAAACTAGCATCCATGTACACATTTGTACCTGAAAATTTCTGAGCCAATTTTAAAATTGATACGCAAGTCACATGACAATTAGCAGAACAGTTAATTGATAAGTCTTGCTTGAGAAAATGTTTTTGCTCTGACATTCTAAAGTATTAGCAAAGCTATAAGACGAACTCTTCAATATCCAAGCACCAAACGACCTTAAAGACGTAGCCATCGTTTGTGCGGATAATATTAAGTTCTTTTGTCTGGATTCGTTGGTTGCAATATATTGGTAGAGTTGGCAGCATATATTAAATGTACATCAACTAAGAATTGTCTTCAAATTCAAATGTCAAACAAATGACTCTGAAAAAACAGTGAGAAGAAAAATGTCAACGCACAATAAAGAAGTGAATTTTGGAGGCACCGGTTTCTAAGTTATATAGAGCCATCACCGTCACTATTCCACAAAACTCAATAACTATATGCCAAGGTATTGATAGAAATGTTTGTGTATTCCATGTAACATGCATGAATTACTTCAAACATCATTGGTGACCATATAGTCTCTAATAATTTTAAAATATATGACGTTTTCCGAGTTCTTGAGGGAGTACGTACCGCTACTATAAAAACTATTTCTACAGGCGTTTAGGTATCCAAACAGCATGTGACTATATCGACTTTGATGGAAGGAACTCAGTTTATTATAATTGGTTATCGAACCATCAAGGTTCTGCAGTAGTGCATTTTCCTAATCCAATGGTTAACAAATGAAAAGTCTATAGCGATGTAAGCCAGGTAATCAGGTTTAACAAAGGATAAGTCCGATAATATCAATGCATTCCGATCGATGTAAGCCAATCGCAGCGCCTCGCCGAGCTCTTCCCGGCGCTCGCCAGCCATGCGACTATCCCGGTGGCCAGCGTGCACCGAGTCCTCTCTGACGGGCTTCGCGCCCACCTGGTGCCGCGCTTGTCGCGGGTAGCAGAAGCTGAACTTGAGGAGGTTCAGGACCTGATCTCCAATATTGTGCTCAGTGCTGATATGGATGAACGTTGCAGCGAACTGCTTGACCAACATGGCCAGCTGAAAATACCCCGTGTGTAAAGTCCGCGGACGCGCCGGACTGCAACTTCGCGAAGTTTGTGTGGCAAAACAAAGCGCCGCCCAAAGTGCAGTTCTTCACGTGGCTGGTTGTGCAAGAGAGAGTGCGGTGCCGGGCGAACCTGCACGAACATTGTTGATGATAACAAGTGCGAGGCATGTGCCACAGAATCAGAAGACACATGTCATCTTCTTTGGGTGCTTGTTTGCGCAGTCCTTCTGGAATGACATCAACGTCGAGCCGATGCATGACATTTCTCTGTACGCCGTTTGCGGTGGCCGGCATCCACGCCGGTGCAACACACAGACACACTGACCCTCCTCTACTTGTGGCAAATTTGGAAGCACAGGAAGGAAATGGTGTTCAGAGAAGCTACTCATAATCTCACCTAGCTGCATCACGACTGCCGGGAGGAAGCACGCCTATGGACATGCCCTCTACGGCGAGATTAGTTCGTCATGGTGCTCTTATAGTTTAATCCAATATATATAGATTTGTTTCTTTTCCTTGTTTCAACTGATTTGTGCATCTGAACCAGGCTGTCAGGGCCACCATTGCATGCAATGAAATTCAGGTGGGGAGCATCCCCCACCCTCCCAACTTGAAAAGAAAATCGGTATGCATGGTTCTTCGTTGATGGGTACGGTTGTGTGCTTTGACACCTAAACTGTTTTGATTTTGGGTAGTGATTTTCCTAATCCTTGAGCCATCGCATACATGGACAATTGGAGGCACAGGCGACGACAAAGATAGTTATGATTCGCAGAAAAATTGTAAAGGTTGGTTCGGCATGGCTTCTCCAGTGGATTATGGATTCTGCTTTTCGCACTGTAGCTAGAATCCATAATCCGGTGAAACGTGATTTTTGGTGGATTGCTATAGCTACAGTACAAAAAGCAGAATCCATAATTTATTTGCCAAAAAAGCCCTAAGTTTGCCCTGCATGATAATGTGTATCAAAGGTAAAAGAAGTTGCTGTCATGTCACGCTGTGCCAGCCTACTAGAGGGCAGAGGCATGGAAATGCCGTCGACAGGTGCCCACGGTTGCTGACAACAAGATTACCACTGGCTACATATCTCAGTCCCACCACGCAATGCATAACTCCGAGAACAAGTAATTTCCATGAAATTATTCCTGCACTCGCTCAACGCGCATTTTAATGGTTTGGATACAGGCTGGGAGCAGAAAAAGGCTGCCCTGAACATTCTTTTTTTTTTTCATTTCTCTGTCATGATCGGAATCTCATTCCTTTCATGTACAGTTTTTCTTAGCGACAAGATAACAAAATAAGATCTATAACACATATACTGAGGATATTTTTATGAAGTTTAAGTTCTTACATATAAGTTTTTACGTAAAGTACTACTCATTCGTTTCCAAATTATAAGACCCTTTAGCTATCTCAATTTTTCTCAAATTATAAGACCTTCTCGCATTCCGATGTATTTTTCTCTCTTCCCTATACATCTCTATCTCTATCTATCTCATCCTTGTTTTTTTGTGCACCAGCCTTTTTCACTTCTTAATTTTCCGTGCATAGAGCCAAAACGTCTTATAATTCTGAACGGAGGAAGTATCTTATATAAAATGATGTAAATTTCAATTTATTTTACATTACCGTACCTGGCCCTGGCCGGCTCTCGGTTCTTGAACGAGGGCCATCCAGTCCAGTCCCTGGCCGGCTCTCGGTTCTTGAGCAAGCTCCTCCACTGCAGGTAGGATGGTACCGCAGATACACTCCAGGCCAGTTTCATGGTTTTCACAAAAACCGCTCAATGACGAAATTCAACCCAGAACGGTAAAGCGAGCCGTTTGAGCGGTAAACCGCTCGGTTTTCTCGGTGTACCTAGAAAAATTCTTCTTGTGAAAGCAAACCAGTCGGTTTTAACAGTTTCAAATTTTCATTTTTTTTCTCAATTTTCAATTTTTTCAATCCTTTTATCGAAAATGGGTCGTCCGCTCCAACCGCCCCGGAGCGGTTTGGGCGGTTTTGCGTTTTGCGCGGTTTCTAGCAGTTCACTCTGCAAACCATGTCCCAGCTCTTTTCACTCTGCACATCATGCCTTTACCAGGACCCGGTCATGTTTATATTCATGTGGTGACGTGGCGTCTGATAATTCGAAACACTGTCATATTTACTTTACGAATTGAATGTCGAGACCTTGACCTGGTCACCTGGCCTTGTTTCTTTCAAGGTTTTGAAGTCCACAAGTCATTGTGGACGTCATAGCCTCTGCGTGCGAAAGTGAAACGAGCTCGACGTGTGAGTGGCGTCTGCGTGAGATCAGGTGCCGTTGTTTCGCCAAATCCTTTTGCATTTAACACCTCTTATTGACCTATGACATCTGTTCGTTCTTTTTTTTTTTTTGGCGAGGCTGTTTGTTCAAACTTTTTTTTTTTGCGACTCTGTTCGTTCTAACTTGAACTAATAATAAGATGAAGGTTTGATGTTTGCTACTGGATTGAGCTAAGCGAGGAGTTCAGCTTTCCGAGGAACTGCGTATGAATTATGATGCTAAAAATATTTGACAGCATTTTGTTTTTGAGACTTTAGTTTTAAATTAATTGATAGGCTAGCTCTTCACAATAATCACCCTCAGATCAACTCATCCAAATGAGAAACAAACATGCAAGCACGTTTATGTGCATAAATTCTGAAAATTCTAAATACTAGGTGACTACCCCGCGCGTTGCCGCGGGATTTTTAGTTACTATGACAATAATGATGAAATATGTAGAGGTAAGATATGAAGAGTCCACGGGCAAGGACAAATCAATGTTAGCGGACATCGTTTAACATTCAAATTGCGTAACACAATAAGGATGAAAGCTGACATAAAAAAAGCGCATGGGATCCAAAACAGTAAATCTGGTTTCAAGTTCAGTAGATCGATCATATAAACATTATGGTAATAACCCATCAAAACTAAACAGCATTTTATTTTGCATTTGAATGTGCTAATGTCCATGTACTGAACCATCAAAGAAAAATAAACGACACCTGAACTCTTTAAGGATGGCATACGCACTCCCACACTTGACTCTTCTTTGCTAAAGTAAAGCACAGTACGAAGGAATGCATTTTATTTTTAGAAGGGCAGAGAGTGGGGGAGGAATGATTCGCAGAAAAAGTTAGGTTGCTTCAAGCTTTCAGCTACTTCTGATGAAACAAAGCCATGTTCAGAGCATAGAAATGGTTAAGGCAAATTGTGGGGAAAATTGTTCCAACAAAAGATTTGAGGGAAGGAACAGAAAATGAGATCATAATAAGTGGGGAAATACGTGTCCTTCCTGCTAATTTATCAATGAACTTCATAATATATCAACTGATTAGGACCATACATGGGTCGAAAATTGAAGGTGGTTAGCAGGGTGGAAGAGGTAATCACCTGGCCTGATGTGAGATGAACAGGTGCTTAGCAACAACGCAATCAAATAACACTATGCATCTGTACTACTAAAAGTATAACTGAAACAAAATTTGATTGAATCTTGTAAAGAATTTGGAAACATATCTGAGGAAGCAATGAGCTGAGTGAAAATGTAAGATCGAGGTGGGAAAATGGTTGGCAGTAAGGAATACATGTCTATTGAATCGGCATGTTCTGCATTTTATACCATCAAATATGTCTGCACCGATTTCCATGAGTGGTAACAGGAACAGGCTGAGGGAGACGGCATCGTGAAAACCCACAGCCAAGTGAAACTTGAAGAACTTTGCCCCCTCAACCATGCTGCTAAGCCTCAGAGAGGTAAATGTTGTCAGATAAAGGTTGAGCAGAAAAAGAATGCTGCCTGAAGGTAGAAAAAATAGCATGTCTACATGTACAAACTATCGATTTGTGCAGGAAGTTCAAAGTGATCAATATTGAAAAATGCACAGGATTGAGTACAACAAATTTGGTTGCCTGACTGACTGATGAAAACCAAACCTCTCTATCTTCAGAGGGGAAAGCATTTACATGAGCCTAAACGCTTGCAGAGAAAATGTACTTACATGAACCTACAGAGTTGCAGAGGATGTCTATTTAGGAATTCGTAAATAATAATGTCTAAATTAGAACTTGGAGCGCATGGTGAAGCAGATGGTGAATCCAAGACATTGGGAAAACCCGGAGGGAGGTAGCATTCCATCTGGAAGATAAGGGGGTACGGTTAGAAGCATCTAAATGGGAGGGGAATTATTAGAAGACGAAAGAGAAATAGCTCTATTAATTGCCCACTACTGCCAGGAGTTTCTGGAGAAATTGCTCCCACGACAGTTTCTCATAGCCCACAATAAAATTTGTTGTTGTCAGTTGCAGATGAGGCCAGGAATGAATGACTCAACGGGAAACAAACGCAGTGCATCCTATGGCTGAAAGAAATACACATGTAACATCGGATGGATGAAACAATTGTGGTGATGTGGCTGCTTGAGGTTTGAGATATATAGCAATTAATGATTGTTAGTGGGTTGTGCTTATATAAGATATATAGATAAGTCATCTGATTAATGTAGAGCCATCAGTTGTTTTATTTTTGGGCAAAGACCCATTGTTCTGACATGTTAAACATATTGGCACAATTACACACATGTCAAGATGAAAGCCCCAAAATACCTCAATGATATGCTGAATATTGGTTTTCTTTTGTCTAGCCTATTTGATTTTAATTTTTGGTAAACTTTGACAGCATCCTTTCCATGTTGAGGATACAACAGGATCCCATTTGTATCAAAACGTTTATACAAGTGAAAATTTTTGTAAGTTTTCCAGGCAAACAGAATTTCATATAATTTCCCATATCGTTTTGCTTCCTAAATAATTGAAGGGAGCATGGAAAAAGAAGATGGAAACAGTGCTCTTGGCTGATAACAAGAATAGTAGTCGCATTCCAATGCAGTACGGGCGATTATACAATATCAATGCAAATGCTTGTTCCATGCTGGTGTAATAGTCTCGCAAGGTGCGTTGAAATTCTGAAAGTCTGATTTCTTATGGACAATCAGACCTGGATGAAAAAAAATACACAATATCAATGTACGAAATGTCTTTAAATTCAAGCGTCTCTGAACGACCCAGCAAAGAAAATGAAAATATCAACCAACAGTGCCGTATGTACGTCTGTCTGCTAAACACTTAATTGCTCTAATTTTTGGCATGTATTGTGGTGCCTTGATTCTGATGACTCGTCATATCGGCCGCGCCAATTGGAAACACGGACGGTGACCAGAACGATCATGATTTGTAGAAAAATTGTTAGTTGGTTTGGTTCAACATTGTAATTTGCTGAGCAGGACAAAAAAGCAAAAAAAAAGACAGCTGCTGTGCCAGCCTACCAGAAGGCAGGGGCATGTAAATGCTGTGGAAACTCCAATGGCGCCCACTGTTGGTGACAACATAGTTGCTAAATTTTTCTGCACTCCACGTAATGCATAATCTGCGGCATGATTGAACTTTTTAATGAAACCAAATGAAACATTGATCTAGCTTAAATTTGTCCCAAAATTTGAATTTTGTCGTTATTTTCCCATTAAGTGCCGTCAATCAATAACTATGCACGTATTTGTTCTCATACTCCAGAAGTTCAAGTACAAATACATCACGCACTGAAATAGTACAAATCCAAAGACATCACACTAAGTTTTGTCTCAACTGTCTTTATAAAAAGAGGAGTGTGCTTGTAAGTAAACATTTAAAAACATGTTGTCGACAAGTGACCAGATTCTAAGGTCCACTTTGTAAAACAATTATTGGTCCTTTTTGTTTCCTGAAACTTGCATGAACTAACATCTTCATATTTCTTTAACATACAAGGAAATCATTTTATTTATGAAACAAGAGGGGTAAGCCCGTTCTGGTTATATATAATCCTATTAAAATCCTAGAGTACACAAAGTATAAAAATGCAAGGGAGAACATTACATAGTGGAGTCTAGCCATGATGATTTATTTGCAAAACTATCATAGTTTAAGGGCAAACCACTACTAAAGTTCGCTAGTGCACCAGGGAGCTATGATTTTGTACATATACATTTATCCACATGAACTACAATAATATTTCAACTATATTATGAAATACAATGGGCTTTTGTGCAGACAGGATTATGCTAACTATGATTTCAACAAATGTTTGGAGCCGTACACCCATGACTTCATCAATAAATTATATGGCGGTTTTCGATAGGACTTTCCGATGTGAAGAACAGCACAAGGATAGGAGCAGCAGGATTTGGCGGTGCCCATCAAGAAGGGGTAAAACTTGGTCCCCAAAAAACTATTGGACAAAAGTGATGCAATTCAAGAAAGACCTAAAGAAAATATATGAGTCAACCTCGGCTACCATCCCTCTTCTAGTTCCCATTGTCATTACCTCTCCCTCCTCCTCTGCTTCTCTATCACTCTATATAAATGAACCCCAAAAGTGTATTTGCATTGGCAGCTACCAACAAGTTCCCAACCTCCGGCACCAACCTTGTTTAATTGTCCCAGACGGCACAAGTAGAAGATTGAGAGAGAATTCAATTACTTTGATATCTTGAGCCACTCCTGATCATAGCATATAAGGCTGACAAGTTCATGCTGCATTAGAAGACATGGCTAGGAGCAGAGAAGTTGTTGGCAGAGGAGAGATGGCCGGCGACGATGCCGTTGCGGCGGCGCTGGAGAAGGCGGTGAGGTTTCTCGGCAGAGGGTTCGACATGACGTTCGACCTGAGGCTGAAGCACTGCAAGGGCGCAGGAGGCTGCCTGGTCGTCAGGAGCGGCGAGAAGATGGCGGCAGCGGCGGCGAAGGTCGCCGTGCCGGGCTTGGGGGTTGTCGCCGACGTGCCCGTCGATGTCAAGTGCGGCAAGGGCGACAGGATCAGGTTCAAGTCCGACGTGCTCGAGTTCAACAAGGTTAGTTGCTTCAGTTTCACATCCATTACCTTTTCATATATCTGAATTTGGCACAAAAACGTATCAAATGTTTTTTTTGAAGTACAAAAAGGTGGATCGAATGTAGAGCGAATCCAATGCTTACAAACTAAATCCTTAAGCAGTTGAATACATGAAAACAGAGGTTTTGTATTCATTTTCGCAAGTTTCTTTCAGAAAAGGACGGAAATTTGTTGTGGGAACACAGCAGTACTCTCGTACAATGCCCATTATTACACGAAAACGATCAGAAACTGTACGCAATTAATCGTTCCAATCAATTTTCCTCACAACGTCATTCATCTGCACCGGTGTCTAATTGTCTGTTCAAAATAAAATAATCATAGCAGAATGACGAATTACACCGCCGTGTCTTGACTTGACCCAGCAATCAACACAACACAACACACAAAAAAAAAAACCACATTTGATCGAGTAAACAGGAACTTATATTTTTTATCTTATGCAGATGTCTGAGCTGTTCAACCATCGGAACGCGCTGGCCGGGAAGATCCCGTCGGGGCTCTTCAACTCGTCCTTCGACCTTGAGAGCAGCTCGTGGGCACAGGACGCCGCCAGCACCAAGTGCCTGGCGTTCGACGGCTACTTCATCTCCCTCCTCGACCTCCGGCTCGACTGTCAGCCGCTCACCCTCGCCGATCACGTCGTCGGCGACGTGCCGGCGGCATGGGACCCGTCAGCCATAGCAAGGTATAACATCATTTGCGACCATTACCAGTCTTCTTCCATGTACGACCTCTAATTATGTTTATCCTTTCATCGTGATAATGACATATTGTCCCTTCCAAGTACAAAATTCTCCACCACACGTTTGCCATGTTGTGTGAAAATCCATATGCATGGTGGAAAAAGGACCAGACCACGTTGCAAATTGCAGGACTTGGACTCGTTCCAGTCTTCCAGGTCTTGGATCAATCTGCAAGCAGCATAAACCAATTCACATGTGTCAGTCTGCTACAGCGGCATAAACCAATTCACTAAAAAGACGAGAATCAGAAAAGTCGTTTGTTTGTCTATTTTCTTTATGGAGTTCAAAAGCAGATTTTGAAGTCACCTAGACATCAGATCGTGACTAGCAAACATTTCCTACTCTCCCATTTCCCTAGAGCACAGCCTAGTAATGATCTGTTCTCTGAACATGTCACAATTGAGGCACTGACTAAACAAAAACATGACGAAGTCTAAAGTTGAATGCAGTTTATAATTAAACAGCCATTTGAAAATCCATGTTGATTTATCTGCAATTACCAAGCAGTTTCATCGAGAAGTACGGGACTCACGTCATCGTAGGACTGAGCATAGGCGGCCAGGATGTGGTGTACGTGAAGCAGGACAAGTCATCTCCATTGTCACCGTCGGAGATCAAGGAGCACTTGGACAGGCTAGGGGACCAGCTCTTCACTGGGACATGCACACTGCCCCCTTCACACTGCAAGTCCAGGGACCACAAGTTTAAGGTTCATAAATCAGATTTTTTTTTTTATGTCCAAATCAAACTGAAATTACATGCTTATCATCTAACCTGAAGATGACCTGAAATGTACTGAAAGAATCCCATTACGCTGATGACAACAGGTCCCTGAGGCCTTCAATGTATTTGATGCCCAGATAACACAGCAGAGGATTGAAGGAATGACTACTCCAGTATCCTGCAAAGAGGTATCAATCATTGAGAGTTACTTTGTTAAGTTGGAACCTACAAGCGATTCATGGAGGAAACTTAGTACAATTCTAAGTTTGAATTGGACTGATGCAGGGTGTGACAGTGATATACTCCAAGAGGGGAGGGGATACAGGGGCGAGCAACCACTCAGAATGGTTGCCCACGGTGCTTACAATGCCGGATGTAATCAACTTCAAACTCGTACCCATCACGTCCCTTCTCAAGGGTGTTGCCGGGGTGGGCTTCCTTTCTCATGCCATGAACCTCTATCTCAGATGTAAGAGCTTTTCTCCAACACATTTAGCTGATGCATATGTTGAGTGCATTTTCCCTTTTATCATTCTTGCTATTTTATGACAACTGGTAAGGTTTCCTGATCAACGATAATGACACCATTCTTTAACAGACAAACCACCACTAGCAGATCTGAGATACTTCTTGGACTTCCAGCACCACAGATTATGGGCCCCAGTGCTCAGTGACCTACCGCTTGGCCCTTGCTCACACCGGCAAGGCACTAGCTCAGCCTTGCACTTCAGCCTAGTAGGTTCAAAGCTATATGTCAGCTCAAGCCAGGCAAGATATTGTCACCCAATTGCTCAGAACCATCTGAAATCCAATACACGTACTCACTTTATCCACGTGACGAAATCAAAATGCAGGTGATTGTTCCAAAATTACCAGTCACTGGGATGAGACTGCATCTGGAGGGAAAGAAAACAACCGGTTAGATACATTTTCTTTTCAGTATGCAGCTATATCCTTGAAATGCTAATTCAACATACTGCATAACTAAGCTGAGAAACTTCATTCTGTTATCAGGTTAGGCATCCACCTGCAACATTTGTCGAACACTCCAACATTCATCAACGAACTATCAGACAAGCCACCGATATGGCATGGATCGGAGATGATCGCAGACGAACGCTACTACGAGCCAGTCCAGTGGAAAATGTTTGCCCACGTCTGCACGATGCCAGTGAAATACAATCCATGTTGGTGCAGTACGGACCATCAGACTGCGTACATTGTCTCTGGTGCGCAGCTCCATGTCAAGGCTCATGACTCGACGAACATTCTTCACCTCAGGCTCTTGTACACCGAGCTGTCAGGATACACTGTGGTGAAGTCCAGATGGGCACACAACACAGCAAGGCTCTCAGGTAAAGGGAGCTTCCTCTCAAAGTCATTCGCGGTGTCTTCAGGCGCCATCGAGAAGGAGCAGCAGCAACCGGCAAGAGCTCACATTGATTCCGGTGTGTTCGCCGGTGGACCACCTGTACCTGTTGGAACCCAGAGGCTGCTGAAATTTGTTGAGACGTCTCAGGTAACCATGGAGCCACAGGATAGTCCTGGGTACTGGCTGGTCACAGGCGCAAAGCTTGATGTCGAGAAGGGGAAGATCTCACTCCATGTCAAGTTCTCGCTTCTTGCTCCAGTTTCTTGACAAGGCTCTATAAGAACTGTACAGTGTTCGGTTACTTGGAGAACCACTCCACATCAGGCTTCCTGCCTCACTTGTCCTACATCTTCATCTTTCCATTTTTAGTTACAGGTAACTAGATCTGCAAATTTCCAAAATCAGGGATCCTTTAAACTGAAATTGTAATATGAGAGATAATACAAAGTGACCGACTTGCCTAGATATGCCAGTTTCATGGCCTGTCGGCTGTCTTAGAAATTCGTGCAGAAACTGTACAGTTTTGCAACAGGATGGCCACAAAAAGAATAACTCAGACAAACCAGTAAGCCAGAATTTTTTTTCTTTTACCTTTTTAGGTAAATAAATGAAATCAGATTGAACAAAATCAAAATTGATCAAAATTTGTTCAACTGGAAACCAGTATGCCTGCTTTTCTGGAGGATCCAGCATATGTGCATATGGTGTTACTGTTTCCTTCAAGCAAATAATAGCATATTAGCAAATGAGATGTGAATACAAATATGTATTCAGCAAAATAGCAGCTGTATATCAGGAATTTTTGAATTTAATTTGTAGAGAGCATAGTCTCGTCTGCAATGCAGGACTTGCATTGTTTCTGCATTCCCCCGGTGATAAGCAAAATACAAACTATATACATTTCAAGTGCCTATAAGGTGGAAACAAATCTAAAGCTATTGCCCTCTCCTACCTCCGGTATGACATGGCAGCCCTGAGAAGGTCATTCACAACCGATGGGCAGTTTGCGATGAGATGCTTGTAACCTTCGGTTTCCATAACAGCATCTAGATTTGCTGCGGAGTCAACGATGAATTTGATGCATCTAGTCTTCAGCTGGGAGCAACTGAGCTGGTCCGCAAGGGCCAATGTTGTGGCGACCGTGCCCGCATCAATGCCGCTGCAGAGGTTGTCCTCGCAGATCAGCTTAAGGCTGTCCAGTCCGTACCTATCGGCAGCTGCAAGCAAATGCTGAGCAAGGGCTGTCACCTCTTCTCGCCCCATGTTATTGATGTAGTGTTGAGTGAGATCAGGGCACATGTCAGTGTAGATGAAATGGAGCATGGCCTTGAAGGCTGCTGGTTCAATGTCTTCGATCTCGACAACATCCGAGCTGCTCTCCTTCATTGGCCCAAAGAACTCTGCCATGAAGATAGGAGACCTCGCGGCAAGTATGGCCTTGTGTGCCATGAAAGATTCACCAGAAACAACCAATGTGATGTCTGCCCCCTTTTGGCTATGGAAAAGTTCAACAAGCTGCTGCTGCAAGGAAGTGGACGGCACCAGGCCTGCATTTGTTGCTAATTCATCCGTTCTTCTTAGAACATTGATGGTGCACTCCACAACAAAGGAATCATTTTTTAGGTAATTCAACTTTAATAGTTCCTCATGAGTTGCAAGCAAAATTGGTGGCCCTGGATCCACTGTGTTCATGAATCTGCAGGTGACACACTGTTTTCCAAATGGTGGGAGAATTCCATTCTTATCACTGAGCTGTCACCTTCACTTCGTTCTCACACTTTTTGCGAGGTAACAAACGAAATGCTAGCCAGTCTTTTCTTAAATCAGAATGATATGGATAGTAACGGACTATCCAATCACATCCACCCACATTGTGAGCCCCGTATGAGACATACTCCGACTTGCACGGTCCGTAGAGCTTTTTGGTTGCTGAGTAAGAATATATCTTTAGCAGTTGAACTGTGCATCCTGTCTTAGTGAGGTCTTTTGGCAACTCCATTGTGGAAAGACTGCAAATTGAGAAGTGATTGGGTGGGGAATGCAAATGCACAAACACCAGCTGCTGGAGACTTCTATTTCAGATTAATAGCTCGTATGATGTCAACTCCAGGACAACTTGACTTACCTGAAAAACAATCATAGCATCTTACTTTTGAAAGCAGAGAAACCATAAGAACAGTATCAACAATTGTTTTACATAAAAGGAAATAACAATTTGTAACTAGGAAAACTAAATAAAAACTAAAAAGGCTGAATATCATCGACACTAATCTTATAATAAAAACTAAAAAGGCTGAAATATCATCGACACTAATCTTATAATAAAAACTAAATATCATGAACACTAATAATAAGTGCTCGTAGAACATTTACCATCTGATGGTAAAATTTACTTATCTAGTAGCTGCATTCAGTAAACCGGCGATCTAAGATGCAGGGACTGAAGATTTCACCAGCTGATCTAACTGATATCACTATGGCATTCGCTGAATATGGTTCTCAAGGGCGTAAGCCCCACTGTCTTTTCGTACCCTGAAGAAACTTCTTTTTGAGATTTACTAACTCTATAATCAACCAGTGCCCAGTAGTGTTTAAACAGCTGCTTCGATCAGTCATTATCTACCCTAACTAACTGATCTCGACGAAAACTAACTGCCAAATGCTCCCACTAAACCCTATCGAAATACATGGAGGTTTTAGAGAGGGGGTAGGGGGAAGGGGTGTTCTTACAAACAATGATCGCGGCACGAACTGACGACTTGACGAGAGGATGCTGGAGCGCCGCCGGCCGCAAAAAACTGAAGGAACGTGCGAATCTTGCCGGCGAAACAGAGGGATCGGCACAGCGCGAATTACCACCGTCCGGCGCCCGACATCGAGGGCGCCCCGCCGAACCGCACCCGAAGAGGAGGGAAGGGGACGGAGAAGGCGAATCGAACGCGGTTTCTCAACGCGCGATGGAAAAGGACATTATTAGTTTTTTGAAGCGTCATCTTTCGTTTTTTTATTATAGATAGAAGTTTTCAAGTTTCTATTAGTTGGAATAGAGATGTGCAGCCAGTTAAAATTAACCAACTAAACATTTAGAAGGTATATATTTGGATCTCTAACTAATGTTTTTTATTTTTACTTTTCTTTTCTTTTCTTATTTTTTTTATTTTTTTATATGCTTATTCAAGTTTAGGAGGGTTAGAGTGACTAGAGCTAAAAGTCTAGCAGATGGGCTGGCTAAAAGTTTAGTCACTTTTAGTCATTATGTTTAGATCCAAATTGACTAAAATTAACCAGTTAAAAGTTTAAAAAATAGATCAAATAGAGCCTAAATATTTTTTCCCTAATATGGAAAAACTTTTATAAAAGAAAATTTGTTTTTATTCGTAAAATACGAGACAGACATTGACACTTTGCTCACTTCTATAAGCATACGCATGCAACTTTTATCCCTATGAGCGTTTTTGAGAGGCTGAGCCAGCTGATTTTGAGATTCATAAAGTCATCACAGGCACCTCGTTGCTCACTATCGATGGAGACGTCGTCTCTCACTGAAAGAAAAATAGCCGTAAAGGTGCATCATCTGTGCCAAATCTGGAACATAAACCTAGATGAATTTGTTCAATCACAAAACCTAACCAGTTAAGCTATGCTCGCTATTCAAACCACGTTTGTTACAATCGCCCATGTAATTAAAGAACTTGTTTGTCTGTTTAATCCGGATCCACTAACTTTTATTTACAATGTCAGGTGTAAACTTGTATCATTCGGATTCACAATTATTATTATTTTTACATTTTCAGCTACATGAACTTACTCCTCCCGTCGTCGTCTTTACGCAAATCCTTACGCGCACAGCCTTGTTGGGTAACCAGTTCACGTCTGCAAGTTGGTGCTGGTATGGAGAATGGTGGTTGCAGGGCTAATTAGATTTATCTAAACCGTTCATTGAGCACATATGTGATATAAATATAATGCATCATTATTACTAATAATGATGTAGCAGATATACACCACACAAATGTTTTATGAACGGGCCATAAAAAAGGTTGCGAAAAAATCCACTCTCGTGGTTGCAGCCGCATTTAGACCAAGCACGCCAACAAGACCGAGAAAATATTCAGTGCAAACCCCATATTGGGTGGAATCGTGAAAACCCTCTTCAAAAACTATTTAGGAGTTTTGAAAAATTATGAAACTTGGCATACGTGTAGAGGACATGGTGGGAAACATGCACACGAAATTTGAGGTCCAAACTCGTTTTCTATTAGAAGATATAAAAATAACAAATTATGGTGGAAGAGGACAAAAATATTGCACAATCACTGTTTTGTCATTTTCCTCATCTTTCCTCGTGATTTGTTATTTTGTATGTTTTAATAGAAAACGAGTTTAGACATCAAATTTTGTGTGCATGTCTCCCACCATATCCTCAACACGTATGCCAAGTTTCATAATTTTTCAAAACTTATAAATAGTTTTTGGAGAGGGTTTTCACGATTCCACCGAATATGGGGTTTCCACTGAATATTTTCCCGACAAGACCTGACCAATCTTGGTCGAATTCTTGCCACGGTGTAGTGTCAGACCTAATAAAAAAATACTATCTCTATTTTAAATTATTTGACATTTTTGACTTCTTGAGATTACGCTTGACCGCTCGTCTTATTAATTTTTTTTACAAATAAAAACAAATAAATCATGCTTAAATTTTCTCCAATAATAAAACAAACCATAACAAGATAAATGATATTTGCACAAATTTTTTGAATAAGATGAACGGTCAAACGAGATTTACAAAAGTCAAAAACGTCAAGTAATTTGAAATGAAGGGAGTATGTAATTTGAATGAAGGGAGTATGTGTTTTTGAATAAGATGAACGGTCAAACGAGATTTACACATTCGTACAAATTTGTGAACTGAAAATTACAAACAAAAAAAAATCTGTAGATATGAATGACACAAAAAGATACTCCCTCCCATTCAAAATAGATGTCGTTTCACGAGAATTAAAAAAGGTGTAAAAGATGGGCGCACAAGAAACAAGGAGGAGAGATATAAAGATAGAGGTGTACTCGAAAATAAAAATGTTTATTCAAAACTGAGAATGACATGTATTTGAAAAAACTGAGAAAATCTAAAATGACATGTAACTTGAAACGAAGGTAGTAATATAGATTTAAAATCAAAAATAAAATCATGGACCTGAATGACAAATACGGACAAGTTTGCACAAATGCGGACAAGTTTACGGACCTTAAGTGCACTTCACTCTTTGAGTAAATAAAAGGCAACTAATCAGACAAGTCTAAAAAGTGTCCTATGCATAATAATTAAAATTTGCCCAATTGTCCTTTTGGGAGTTCGTGTCGCATACCGTGCATGTGCTTATGATTATCGTAAAAAAAGAGTACGCAAGAAAATTAAGGGTAGTCCTGCTATACCGACGACAAACTCAAGGGCGGGCGGTGAGGAAGAGCCAGGGTTTGGAAAACTAGAAAAACCACGGTTTTCAAAACCTTCCAAAAATCGATCGGTAAACCAATAAAACCAGTGGTTTTTGATTTTCTTACAGTACATAGCTTCGGTTTTGGGCGAAAACCATAGGTTTAACCAGACCGAACCTTAAGTCTAGTTTTTCTGATTTCCAGTTCGGTTTATTAGGATTTGTTTTCACTACAGTTCCTTCAACTAAGCAAGTAATATCAATTTAGAGAATAATAATACGCGGATAAAAGTATATTCAGCAACTATCAAGTGCTTGAACTTTACACAATAGGTAGCAGCATTTAGAGCCCACTGTCTCTTGAAAAAAAAAATTCTTCGGTGCAGCATCATGCTAACCATATAATTAACGTATCTCAACCCATTCGTTACTAAAAATTCCTTCGGTGCAGCATCATGCTAACCATATAATTAACGTATCTCAACCCATTCGTTACTGCTACCACCTACCTCCTCGCAACGGCAGCCCTGAGAATCATCATCTGTGGGAAATGGGCAGCTTGCCATGAGATGCTTGTAACCTTCGGTTGCCATAACAGCATCAAGATTTGCTGGGGATGCAACGATGAATTGGATGCACCTTTTCTTCAGCCGCAAGCAGCCATGCTGATCTGCTAGAGCCAACGTCGTGGCGACCATATTCACATCAATGCCACGGCAGAGCTTGTCTTCGCAGATCAGCTTAAGCCTGTCCAGTCCATACCGGTCAGCAGCTGCAAGCAGATGCTGTGCCAATGCTGTCACTGCTTCTCGATCCATGTCTCCGACATGCTGTTGAGCGAGTTCAGGGCACGTGTCGGTGTAGATGAAATGAAGCATAGCCTTGAAGGCTGCTGGTTCAATGCCCTTAATCTCGACATGTTCCGAGCTGCACTCCTTCATATGCCAAAGAACTCAGCCATGAAGATAGGGGATCTGGCAGCGAGTATGACCTTGTGTGCTGTGAATGATTCACCTGAAACAACGAATGTGACGTCTGCTCCCTTTCGGCTTTGCAAGAGTACACCAGTTTGCTGATGCATGTTAGGGGACGGCAACGAAACACTCAGGTGGTCATCACTCCCTTCATCCTGCGGGCTTCTCTGAACACTGATGCTGCATTCCACAGCAAAAGAATCATTTTTTAGATAACCCAAATTTAATATGTCCTCATGCTTTGCGACCAAAAGTGGGGGCCCTGGACCCAAAAGTTTCCTGTATCTATCGGTGACACATTGATCTCCAAATGGTGGGAGGATTCCACTCTCATCTACGAGCTGGCATCTAAGGGTCGCCTTGACCTCATTCTCACAACTTGTGCTAAGTGCAAGTCGGAACACTGACCAGTCTTTTTTCAAATCAGAATGATTTGGATAGTACAGGATTACCCAATCATATCCACCTACATTCCATTGGCCGCACAAGATACACTCTGATCTACGTGATGCAAAGAGCTCTTTCTTCATTGAATAAGAATGTATCTTGAACCGTTGAACTTTGCATTCTGTCTCTCTACAATCTATTGGAAACTGCATGGGTATCGTGGAAATCTAAACGTCTATTTTAGATAATGTCAGCTCCAAGAAAGACCGGCAGTACATGAAACTACCTGGAAGAAAAGAACACAAATTGTTTTTCATTCCATTCAACCATAAAAACAGTAAACAATTTCAATACGCAAAAAACCAAAGAATCCATGATGTAACAATGTAATATAAGCAAAAATTAAGAGAGATAACAAGTTAGCAACGTTGTATAACACCGAAACGATGTCATTCTTCATAAAGCAAAAGGGCAAAGACATTTCATAGATCATTTGCAAAAGAAAAAAAAAAGACATTTCCTAGATGTACTTAAAATTTCATCCCAAAATATGAAGTTTCTTGCTTCCAGCAAAATTACGTTCCCATCTTAGTAATATAACAAGAGTTGTGCAAATAATGAGACGAAATCAATTCTTCACGAGTGCAGATCAAAGTTTGATTTTTCTTATAAAAGATGCATGCATCTATTCCAACAAATATGAGTTTCGCTGCAAAGGAATGTATCATGTATCCGACCCAAAAGATTAGTATGTTCCTTCAGTTCTAGTAACGCGTGCTTGAAAGGATTATACAATCTGATGGTTCGGTGTAATGACAAAATTGCCTAAACTTAGAATGCAGCAACAGGGACCAAATCGCCAAAATATGATGTCATTGCCTGAACTTAGAATGCAGGAATAGGGACCAAATCAACAGTTTGAAAGCCTGAGATAAATCATGCTCTGAACTTATCATAGCACCTGACACTAGTAGTGAGTAATTTTCGCCATGGTGTGACATTGGCTGAACAGGTGAACTAAAACGGGCAGCAGATTTCGCCACCTGGTCCTACCATGCATTATGCCATTTTTCCTTTGTTAGAGCTGACAGTGAAATTAAACTCAGTAATAGCTCAACCAGCTACTTCACCAGCCATCATGGAGCCCTAAGAGAAATCCCGGCGAGAAAAAAAAAACGCTACTCCTACCTAGCATCTTAACAAAACCATATAATAAGGATGGACGTGCGCGCGCCTAGGGGGACTGGGCATTCGGGGGAGCGGAGCGAGGATTGTACCTGCGATGCGTCCGGCAAACAATGGCGGGACACGATCGGCACGGCTCAGGATGCCTGCCGGAGCCGACCTCGACTCGAGTCCTCGACGCCTCCGCCGCGCTTTGGGAGGAGGAAAGGAGAAGAAGAGATTGTCTGGGCCTGATGGGCTACAGATCTGCCGCCGAGAGCTAGAGGGCCAACCTCTCCTCCTCACTCCCGCGCCAGCCAGGAAAGCGAGCCGAGCTCGAGGCCCTAAAGAGCGGCCCAGGAGCCCTGATTCCCTATTGCCTCTTATTATCCGTCTTCTTTTCTCTGTGCTAAAAAAAAAGGTCTTCCTTTCTTGCTTTATTTCAAAGAATTCCTCCTTTCACTAAAAAAAGTAATATGCATGAATAGCCATTGTATTTGTCCAGCCATTTCAATTTGGTCATTGTACTCATAAAACTGTAAATCATGGCCATTAAGATAGCCCATTCGCATCGATATGATCATTACCTTCACAATCCTACGTATTTTGGTGATGTGACGTACATACAGCCTGAGTCACGACTGTACATGCGTCACGTTACTATAATGACCGTATCGACACGGATGAGCTATCTTAATAACCATGATTTTTCGTTTGTGAGTACAGTGGCCAAATCGAAAACGGCCGAACAAATAGTTCTTCCCTATGATGGTGAATTCTATTAAGTCTTTTCATTTTTTAAATTTCTCTTAACAGGAATTTAATCGAATATTCATTTCATTTTTTGTTCAATAATGAATAAACCAATAAAATAGTTAAAAATGTCCTTAAACAAGAATTTTAAGAGAATAGGGTAAAATTTCTGAAGTGCACCAACGCAATAGTTCACCAAAGCTAGTAATACGTCAACGATTCCTAAACAGCCATCTCAACACACCTAGCAAACACAAACCATGCCTGCTCCTTTGCCATCCATGTGAGAGGATGGCTCCACTGCTTCCACATACGAGAACATCACTTGCTACTTGAGGCAACATAAGCGGCAATTCAACACAAAAACAAGGAAAATAGAGCAGCGCTAACAAATCAGCATCATGTGATATAGGATACAATATTCACAACCTGGGCAACGGGGCTCATGCAGAAACGAGCACTCAAACCTACAATACAGATGAAGATGCAAAGATCGCCCAGCCTATACAAGCATCAGGTGCACTGCCTGGACTAACAAGAGGGCGGCTACAGCCAAAGCCATGTCAGAACCGAACCTAATCTTACACCGGTCTAGGTGTTGCAGGGTCATCTCATCTGTGCTATGATCTCGGACACAAAATTAATAGTAACTGAATGGGACAAATACAGGGTGGATCGAAATAGGTCTATCCAGAATCCTGCCGGGTGTTAGTGCTGCTGTTATTGGAAGTTGCGTGTCAACCCACTTCGTGGAGCGTTTCTGCAGGCAATGAACAAAATCAAATGTGATTCAGAAAACGAATATATTGTAAAGCAATTCCAGTTAGTACAATAAGGAGATTGCCTCCATGAAAAGAAAAGTCATCCATTTTCTAGTAGTTTGCAGCAGTCATAAAGTATAAACGAAAATAATAAAGATGAACAGATGAGTATGAGGCTACCCATTACTTTGATCAACCAATACCTCCAGAATCAAATATTTCAATAAAGAAAAGATCAAAATTTCAGAATAAATTTAGCAGTCCTTAACACAAACCTTCCATGAAGCAGCTGAGAACTGCCAGAGCCTTTTGAGTTACCAAGTCGCTTCGCTCTGATTTCTTGTTCTTTATCAGCACGCATAGCTGCAACTTCTTTCTCCATGGCAGCAACCTCTCGTCTCATCTTTTTGGCCTCCACTTCCATTGCTTTGTTTAAGGTATCTACTTTCTTCGCTAACATCTGCATGGAAACGAGAAATAAACATTGTAATACTTGATATATATCTTAAGAGTCAACTGAAGTGCACGAATGAGAAAAAGAAATGCTGCATACCTCGATAGCATCATCTTTATCTTTTAGACTCTGATCTTTTTCGTGGCACAACTTTCTCAATGATATTACTTCTTTTTGTAACATATCATACAGGAAACCAGAGACCGTCTCAGCTGTGTTGTTGTTTGCTGTCGCATTATTTTTCTCATCTGCATTTCCATTAGCACTTTCACCAGTTTTCTCATCCGTATGCCTTTCCAACTATCATTAGCTTCCTTATCCCTAACAGCATCTGTAGATCTGTTGAGTAAATGAGCTCCGTTTCCATGGACCTTCCCCCTGTCAAGTGACCTAGTTCCACCATCAAAAGACTTGGAAGTTCCTTTAGCATGCTTTAGGACCAAGCTGCTACTTGACGAAAGAGATGATCTTGAATGAAAAGATGGAGATCTCCTTGATAATAGACCATTGGGAGACAATTTTGACGTATTATCAGCTCCACCAAGTGACAATCGACGGGAAGAACCATTGCTGAAGATCTTTCCTTCGGTAGGTGGACGGGTAGAGCCACTTGGTGGTCCTCTCAATCCATCTTCTAATACTTTCAGACGTAACTGATATTTTTCCTGAGTTAATCAACAATGCAGAATTTTAGCTCCCATGACAACTCATTGAATATAGAATAGGCTACACTATAAAGGCTGTTACAGGTTCATCTATATGCAAATTAGAAACTCATAAGCAAGATTATCGGAACATAACTGGTCTTCTCAAATATGAGAAAAGTGGTGTACCTTTAGTTGAGCTTCCGACCGTGCTGTACGTTCTGCAACAGCGAGCTTATCACGAAGTTGTAGCATTTCCCCCTGTATAAACAAAAAGTATACCCTACAACTGTGAACAGGGAGAAATGTAGTTTTACCTTCATGCAAACATGTACTACATAGATAAGAAAAGGCATAGTTCAATCATCTCACCTGCAAGAACCTGCGTTCTTCAAGCCACTGTTTCACAGGCATCACCTTGTCATTAGAATCTTTCCACTCATTAGCAACCACAGTAGCAACCCTATTTGCTGTGACTTTTGCACGAGCAAGTTCACGGTCAAGAGTTTTCCTTTCTTCCTGAAAAAAAAAAAAGCTCGAGTCAAGTGTCATGGAAGGAGAGTTGGGGGAGTATTCGAAGCCAAAAGAAGTGACCAATACAAGGATGGTTTGTTACATTCATTTCTTGAACTTTGCGCTGATAATCCCTAACAGCATTAGCAGCTGCACCACCTCGAAGAACAGCCTCTTCCAAGTCTCTCACAGTCTGGCTAAGCTTTTCAACTTCTGCAACTTTTTGGCGATGCAGCCTGTCCAAGATCTTACTTTCTTCCTGTCATGCACCCCAAAAAAAAAAAAAATTAAACACTAAAGTGATCGATTGGATAGTCCAAGTTATTTCATATACATGACAGGGAACAAGTAAAGCAATCACTTACATGATAGATCTCGATTCGCTTGATCAACTCTTGGTTTTTGTTTTGCAAATCGTCAACCATTGCAGCTTTTGCCATGGCAATTTCCACAGTTCTCTCTGCTTCTAGCAGGGCTGCCTCCTTCTGTTTCGTTAGGCGATCTAAAGCTCTGTTGTCATCCTGGAGCTTTGCAATCTGAAAAAAACAAGGTCAACTTCTCATCTTCTTGATTCACAGCAAATGAATGATGAATGGCAAAAAGCGATCAGATAAGAACCAGCTATCTAACTGTCATGGAAACCTGTTGAAGTCATCTGTTTGGACACAAGTACAGAACAGGTGGCATAAACGACTTGAAGTATTACCTCTTGCCGAGCAAGCTTTAGTTCAGCTTCAAGTGGCGCGAGAATGGCTTCAATTGGTGGCATGTCATCATCCTTTTGGGCTGCATGTACTCTTCGCAAAGTTGCTTCTGCTGCAAACTGGGCGGCCATTGCAGATTTTTTTCTCATCATTTATCTTTTTAACTTCCAGATTCTGCAAGGTTTTCTCTTAATTAGACATAACAAGAGGATACTAGCAAAAAATAAGTAGAGATTGTTAATATATAACTTTGCTTTCTAGGTGGGATTCTGTCAACTTGAGTTTCTCATCCATCTTCTCCAACTCATCTGTGAGCTGCCATCAAAATATCACAACCATATTAACAAATAAAGGAAGTAATTTTCACCAATAAAAGGACACATCAACCAATAATTCAGAAATTTATTTATTTTCATGAAACAGAGAAAGAAATAGTGCACATATGAGATGAAACACTTGACCAGCCATTTCTTTTATTGATCATGTAATTCTTTTGATAACCCAAGTTTAGAACCCAAATTTACGATATGTCATTGTCATGAAAACAAACAAGCGAAATTCACCACTGTTTGGAACAGTCATTGAAGATTATAAGCACTTACTTGAGACATCATGCCACTAAAGAAAACTAAATCATAACTCAGTTATTTCTCAAAAGTAACCTGATACATTAAAATCATATAAAATATGATTACAATTATCAATAATCATCTAAATATATGATCTTATCTTTCTTTGGCATGGGACTATGGGAGCAATAACTATTGCTTTATTGGGTTCACTGTGAAATCCTCAAAATATAGCATTGTACCAAGAGAGCTACCAATTCTAGAATTAAAGATGACTTCAACATTTCAGTTGCAGCTCTAGGACACAATTGATGAAAGGAAAATGCCTCAGTTGATCAATTAAATTAAGGCGGTAACGAAATTACAACCTAGAACATCTAGTGACCCAATCAACGACAATGCAAACAGTGGGCGATAATGAGGACCTAGGAGTTTTGATAATGAAAATTGTAAACCAGGTAAATCATGATAAAATCTAACAAATACCTCAGAAGCAAGCATGCATGCATTATGAAAACTTACAGAAGGAATACAAAACATTTATTATATTAGCAAAAGAAATAGACAGCAAGAGCTGATCAATCTTGCAAAGTAAAATTTAATTTCTAATCGAATCTCGGCCACATGGTGTGTCACTGCATTGCTAAGGCCTGTGGATTAAGATCCCAAAAGGCAAGGCCAAATGAAGAAAATAGGATGTGTGTTACTGCATTGCTAAGGGCTCAGTGGATTAAGATCCCAAAAGGGCATGGCCAAATGAAGAAAATAGGATGCTGCAAGTTTTTCAATTTCTTGTTGCTAAACACCTAAAGGCACTGGCTTTTCGAATTAAAACTATAGTTGGCTAAACGTAACTCGTATAAAAATTACAAAAAATGGACCTAAATAACACGACACCACAAAGAGCTGCCGACAATTCCTCAGTTAGCATCTGGAAAGAGTATCTCGCTCCATCTACAATTCTACATCCACCTATCCCCCGCTATCAACATCATCCGAGATGGAATCCAACAGAAATGGCCATCGTCCAAAAAGGAAAATTCCAACAGACTCCACACCGTAGTGTGGTACAATACAGAGGGCGATTGGCGATTACCTCTTCCACGGCCTTCTCCCGCGCCCTCTCCGACAGCCGCAGCGCTCGTATCTCCGCCTGCGCCTCCCCGAGCTCCCGCTCCTTGTCTAACAAGCAACAACAACGAAAATCAAGCATTTCATAGCAACATATAAAACCATAAAAATCGCAGCGAAAGAAAGAGAAAAACAAAGTCTGCACGAACGGATCATCAGACTCACCCCGCAGCTCATTCTCGAGGCGGGTGAGCTCCACCCTGACGGGATCCGACCCGTGCATCAGAGCGATGAACTCGTCGGCGTCCAGGCTGGCCCGCACGGGCCCCCGGCGCCGCGCGGGGCCCCTGGGCGCCGCCGCATTTCCCTCCTCGCCGCAGTCGGTCATCCCAGATCTGAGGACTCCCGCACCCCCGCCTCCGCTTCCGAACCCGGGCGCGCGCCTCGTCTAGGGGACACCAGCACCGCCGACCGCGATGTCCGCCAGCTCCCCGGCCTCCGGATCGGGGAAACCCTAGCTCCGGCGCGGCGCCGCTGCTCCCCGCCCGCGCGTCACTGTGGCCGCGCCCGTGTGCGAGAGTGTGTGTTGCTTTAGCAGTTGAGGTTGTCTTGTTTAGTGGCTGCCGAGTTTAAACAAACTTGGTGGGGAAAGGGACGGGGAGCTGAGCTGAGATTAGGAGATTTTCAGATTGTCTTAAGCGTAGGGCTTAGACAGAGATTAGGTCAGGGCAATCACGATTACATGGATGGGATCCGGAGCTTGGTGGGAAGATGGTGAAATGAATACTCAGTTTCATGAGATTTTTTTTTGACACGCGGTTTCATGATATTCAAATCAACCGATTATGTTTATTTCGTTTTGAAATAGGTGATATGGTGAATCTCATACTCATATTATTGACGAATTTTTCTGTGTGTG